>VOQK01004291.1:12051-22227 GCA_015052645.1 Benitochromis conjunctus | reverse complement strand
GTTGCAGCTTGTACCCGCCGTCTCCACTCATCCCAGTGAACCAGTGGGCTGCTGGATAAACACACTAAGCCAAAGACGTTCCAGCCACAGCACACATACTGTAGATTCACATTCACTTCCAGTATTTTTCATGATTTTTTTTTACATGCAGGCCAAACTGTAACAGCAGTTCAAGCTGCCGTGTGGTAACGTACCTTTTTTTGTGAAACAATGCAACATTAAATATGTGTAAGTGTTAACCTTATAACCCAAATAAGTTCATGAAGTTTATGAAGTTTAAATGTAATTTTTGTTTTTACATTTAAAATAACTGGAATTACTGGGAGTAAAACTACCAAAATGCAGCTCAACATTCAGTTAACAACATTCACTTTTTCCATGTTAGTTAGTTACTAACATAACGAATAAGTACACAAATACACTCATTGATATTAACTAGAACTGTTACTACTGCAGGCAGGCATGAGTAGTTACTCATAATGAATTAGAACTGTTGCTCATTAGTGTAGTCTAGCATGCTTGGCATAAACTTTTATGGTAAGGGTACAAAACTTTCAGTACAACTCTGTAGTACCAAATCACAACAACAGTTGCCTCAAGTCTCTTACTTTGTAAGGTAAAAGCCCTAAAATAATACATACCCCAACAATCATGTGACCACACGCTTTGGCGACAGTAGGAAGAACAAACTCCCTTTTAACAGGAACAAACCTCCGGCAGCCAACCATCTGTTTTCTTAACCATTTCATTCAGGGTCACAGGGAAGCCTGACCTAGTCCCTGCTAACTCTGGGTGACATATCCTGAACAGGTTGCCAGTCTAGCACAGGGCTAACACAGAGAGTGATGGACTGTGGGAGGAAGCCGGAATAGCCAGTGAGAACACAGCTTTTAAACTTTTTTTCAGGTTTGACTATTGTTTCTGTACCTGCAATTTTAAATGTCATGGTAACCAGTGAAATTAAATAAAGTTAAGATAGTTGACCCCATAAATTATCCACTCAGATAAGTGCATGAAGGTCTTATCAAGGTGGCTACTGGCAAGACTGCTTCTAAAGGGCTTTACTTGAGTCTGACAAAAATGACTTTACGATGTTGTAAGTTCACATAAGCTAAATAGATGGTGTACAACATTTATGTTTAGTGTTTTTGATTGCTTTCCCCATTTTTCAGCATTTCCTGATAGGAAAAGCACATGTCAGTGTGTCTACTGTCTGGAGATAACACATTGAGTGAACGGGCTGCTTCGACTGATAAAACACCAGATACAGGAGGTAGCTAATCCATCAGGGACCTGTGTCATATGGTTATGAATAAAATATAGCATCAGTGTCAAAGCTAACTAGGCCATTCTCCTTCTCCCTGTTTCGAATCAGGGATGTCTCTCATCTCTCTCGGTGTGGCGGCTGGCGTCGTGGACAATAAGCTGTCGCCGAGTTACTTTTGCTATTGGACCTGCTGTTGACTAGTTTCATTCATTCAGTTTTTACTTTTAAGCATCACCGTCTTCCGTTGTCACACTATGCAAAATGAAAATCGGAGAAGTTTGCAGAATCTGAAAAGAAATGGATGCTTTTATGATCCATAAATGAGCCCATCCTGATGCAGCTTGGATCATTAGATGACTTCATCCTGTCGCTGATTTCATGAATTTGCTTCATTAAGAGCCATGTGAAACCTGAAAAGGGCCGATAAACTGTGCAGTCTTGGGTCTCTATTCTGTAATCCAGGCTGTCAAAGTAATTTAGGATGATTGACAGCTTTTTAGACTTCATCTCCTCTGTGACAAGGCAGGCTGATGAAAATCACTCCTGCTGCTACATATGTATCACTGTATCCGAACGAATGAATGCAGCAAATGCTAAGACTGACGTGTGTAAAAAACAAAAACAAAACAAAACCAAAAAAACCCCAGAAAACAGTTTGATGGAAATGATCAGAGCCAGTTGCCTGGAAACTCCATCTGTTCCTCTATGGGATTAAACATATAGTAAATATGTGGGCTTTTGCACCTTTTTAATACATGTAAAAGTGATAGCCTTAGTTAATTTGTGACCCTAGTTTAAATCTGACTAACAGGGATTTATGAAATTGTATTTTTAATGATGTTTTGAATGCTATTCCTTTGGCATTACATGGAATCACAATAACAAGCAATTTCCCTCTGCTAAGAAGGTTATACAATAATCTTCTGCTTTAATATCCCATTTTTCTTACTGTATTGATTTGTTTGTGACAGCCTAACAGAGAGGAATTGATACATTTATGGCCAGCGAGTGCCGGCTCTGCCCCGGTGTTGTACATCAAACACGAAGGCACAGCCTCTCTCCATAAGTCCGCTGCCAGTTATCCCCTCCATGCGTGTCATTTGAGCTGATGGGCTTGGCTCAGTTGTCTCCTCTGCTAAGCAGCGCCAAATAGAGCAGGGCCAGCCTAAAAGACCCGAATGAAATGAGAGCTCTTATATGTTTGTGCTTATTCTCTCTGTGATCATAGAAAATGGCTAATTGAGCCCAGCACTGCGGTCAGAATGGACATAAGGGAGTTAAAATGAAAGGACACCCCTTTGATTTTCTATATGAGGGTCTGCATTGGACATGCTTTTTCAATCTTCATTCGCCAGCAACTTTTCCAGCAGGAGTGAAATGGGGACAGATGTTGGGAAAGTCTCATCAGTACCTCTGAGAAGCTTAGTTAATACCTATTAAAATAAATCTGTGAAACATCTCAGAATGGCTTTTTTTTTTTTTTGCTTTGTTCAAAGCGTGTGCCTTTTGCACAGGTACAGTTCAACCAGGATAAATGTCATTAAAAACAAAGGCTGCTGCTGGGTACAGCTTCAACTTCCACACGCCTTCGAGCGGGAGTACTTTAGTCTGCCGAGTGTTGTCAACATTACAGCATTTAACGAAACTTTCACCACCAGAAAGAGGACAGCGTTTCCTCAGTGGGTGTGTTGAAACACATTTTAATGTTTGCTGGTGTTTGCTAGCTTTTGATATTTCTTTGCTGCTACCCTAATGCTCCAGAAAGAAATGCTAGAACCGGCAAAAGGCAAATATTATATATTCATATACTATACTATATATCTATATATTTGCATCTGGAGGAATGTAAACAGTAGTAACAGAGACAGTGGCTTGAATCTCTATAGTAAAATCTTGATATTTGGCAAACGTCCTTCCACTTTGGCTGCATTGGTGCTTGAAGCATCGCTGATATAAACACGGTCCCTGTCCTTGTGGTGTGGAAAACGTTCATCTTGTCCAGTGCAACAGGTTGATCCAGGAGATTTTGATGGAACAAGGTTTCTGTAAAGCTGTAGCCACGACGCAACAGTCTCTGATTTTCTGTTGCTAAGTGATCCTGACTCTTCTTTCTCTCTTTTTTTTTTTTTCTCAAGAAATAGGGTGGGTAGGGGAATATGGACTTAACTCTTATCCCGTCTTTCTGGGTGTGATGAGAGGTAGAGCAGGTCAGAAGGTTGTTAGTTTGATCCCTCGTTCCTCCAGTCTGCATGTCTTAAGTTTCTTTGCACAAGATGCTGAACCCCTTGTTGCCCCAACGCGCCCATCTAGAGAATCAAAGCCATATCCCACAGAATCAAAGAGGTACATGAAGGTGTATTGAAGGTGAAGTACATTTGAATACTGACAAAATAATGTCAATAATCAAAAAGTTATTAGGTCTAGGTCTGCAGGTCATCTTCCAGAAAGACTATGTAGCTACATAGCCCACATTAGCTACTAAAACAGTGGCAGTTACATTTTACACATCTGCAAATGTTGTGGTCAAATTGAAATTGACACACATTATCTCTTTGATTTATAATGGGTCCACTTCCACTCCTCCTGTGTTGTCAACAATGAATGAATTTTTTTTTTTTTTACTACTCGAGAAAAATAAGCGGCCCCACATTAAAAATATGAAAACTGTAAATCAAAATTAGAAGTGATGGACTATGTAGAAGTGAAACAAAACGAATGCCCTCTAACTGCGTTCGAAGTTTGGCTTTTTTCGAGTTTAACTGCTGACTACGACGAGAGCGAAGTTCCATGTGTGAATCACTTCTTCTTATGGTTTCCAAAGTTGTTTCCAGAGTTGTCAACAGAATAACAAAAGAATGTGGCAACTGGTGTTACTCTGTTAATGTCATTGTTTTTTCCTTCCCCTTCTCCCAAACACCAATAGAGACAACATGGGAGAGACCGTCGAGTGCACCGGGGACGCCAAAGAACTCCTTCCGACACAAGAACTCTCTGCCAGCAGGTACTGAATATTTATTTCCCCAACTCAGTCTCTTTGACTTCAACTTCCTCAAGTTATAATGCCACAGGGCTGTGAATTCTCAGAAGATTCCACAGTGGCACAAAGCACCCACTCACACACACACCACACACAGTCACTTCCTGTAACTAACTTAATCTGTAGCCTCAACTAAAGAATTAAGGCCTGCAGTGTCCCTCTTTTGGCTCTGCTCCTAAAAGAAGACAGCGAGAAAGAACCAGTAAGGTTTGTAAGTGGTGAAACACAGGAAGTGGGCTGTATTCATTCACTTTGGTTAGAAATTACTTTTATTTTCTTGCCTTGTAAATAAAAGAATAGAGAAAAAGTTGGCCATGATGACTGTGTGAATTACATTCTGAGTGTTTAGTAACTGGAGGTTAGTAAAACAATTAGCTCATTCTTAATGAAAGTCATTTAATGTGTCTTTTCAGTGGTAGGAATTGTTTGGATTGCAGTTGTTGCTTTCGCAGGTAATCCTGCATTTTGAATTGTATTACGACCAAGATTTTCAAAATAGGCCTAATTTTTTATTCAACATGATCCAAAATGAGTGACTGACCATATAAAATATTTACAGAGGTCAAAACAGAAAATGGTTTTCTCATATCTGCTGGCCTTCAGATAAAATCCAGGTTTATAAAGGACACCTCTATATTGGCTTCATTCTTCTGTCCATGCTTTTTCTTAAACCAAATAATCAATTAAAGTTTGTTAAGCTGGAAATATTCATACTAATAAAAAAAGATGTGTTAGGTCAGCAGAAATGGAAATTTCATGTAAATTTAATTTTAAACTAAATTAATACTTTTTAGATTTTATCTTATGTATGAAAAACAAAATATGTTGTATATTTAAAAGTCAAACGCAGTCACGCGGATGATTAAATATAAAGCACAACTATTTTTTCTTTTTATCTAACAACATGAACAATTTCTTAGCTAAAAGGATTAGCTAATTAGCTGCTGTAGCAGTATCCTCTTTCAGGCTAGCGACTGATCCATTAGCTTTGTTATTTTAAATCTCTGTCTGAAAATATGTAAATTCAGTGATTTTATAGTAAAAGTTAGATTTTTACATATACAAACTTTGAAGACATTCCCGGTGTAACCTGGTGGTGGATTACCTGTTTGCGCCATTAAAGGCATTTTCAAGCTCAGAAGAGAAATGATAAAGTTCAGTTGTGGCTTGGTTCAGCTCTTAAAGAGAACGATGATGAGGACAAGTTTACATGTTATCCATAGAACCCACAATGTCTTTCCTTCTGCCTGTCTTTATCTGTCCTGCTGTCTCTCATTTGTTTTTCCAGTGAATGGATTTCATTCAGGTGGTAGTCCCTTGCATCATGTGGAGCATTCACACAACAGCCTGGTTAGGAAGAGCAGCACAGAGCCCCAGGTAAAGCTGTCTGATTTCATTCTTTGCCGTCCTTGACTATCGCGCACGTGTTTTTGTTAACAGAAAGCATGGATGCAAAAGATGTGGATATTTAGCTGTCGAGGCTCAACAGGAAGAATGTTTTTGATAGCATTCAAAGAAAGTGTGTTGCTGTTTTTTTAATTTTTTTACATATCCCACAGACTCATAAGTGATTACTTTTCACCCATTTTCTTTCTGATGTGAGTCCCCCAAATTTATTGCAGTGCACAAAAGTTGTGAAATGTCACTTTTAACTGAGTCTGGCGGTGTTGGTGTCTTTCCAACCTTTGCGACTACTTACCTCACCGCTGTCCCTTCGTGCTCTAAACCATCTTCCATCCTGCCAAGTTTTTCGCAGGCATGGCATTTAAACAGTCTGTTAGTCCTGCTGTATGTTCCCCGCCACATGTAGATAACTGCTTATTTTAAGAACAAGCGTACTATGACGCACATGAGGACAAGAAGTTAGGGTTAGAGCTTCACAGGTGCAGTACAACCGGCCAAAGTACTTGTTTATGGCATTGGAGTGGAGAAGAGCTAAATAATTGAAAGCAAAAACACCTGTGAGGGTGGGACGAGGCTGTTAGACGCTAGATTAAGAATTAAAACAACTTCCCAATAAACTGGTCCGGCTCTGTCAGGCTGTAATTGTGGATATAATAACAAATGACCCTGCTATTCTCTGTAAAATCATTGTTTAGGTTAGTTTGTCTGCCAACACAACTCAAACCATATTCAGTCTTTAGACAGAATTAAAGGTATAATGATGTACAGCTATACTGATGATGCATGATGTCATGATCAGACCACCTCTCTCTTTCCCCGCTCAGTATTAATGGAGCAGCTGATGGCAGTTTGAGCACATTAATCCCTCCTACAGTATCTGCTCCCCTGATCATAATTAACTAGGCACTCAGGGTGCAGTTATACAGGATCCACCCACCAGTTTTTCACTCGCTGTCACCTCACTTCTCTCTTTTTCTGCATCACATACTCGTGTACACAAACCCACTCATTCAAAAACTGCAAACACGCACATGATGCTAATGACTCATGGTCTTGTTCCCGTTTCTATCTTCAATTATTTTGTGGAAAAGGAGGTGATAAACTCGCTATACTTTTACTGTTTAACACTTATTTATTCATTTCACCCACTGCTGCTTTATCGCAGGGCACTGGAAATGACTCTGTTCTGCGCTTAAGTGTTGGAAATCACACACGCATACATCAACAGTCACACAAAGAGAGAACGCAAGCCGTGCTTTGCTTTGCTCTGCAGAACTATCCTCCCTACTCTGCACAGCAACACACACACACACACACAAACACACACACACTAGCAGCAGCAGCAGCACCAGGAGCACAGAGAGCGCTAGACAGACGCTAACAGCACTCGCCTGGAAAACAACTGTGTTTGCGTGCATGCGCGGGTTGGCAGTGTGTGTATACTGAGCAGTCATGTCTGACACGGAGGATGGAGGTTTTGATGGAGCGTCCTTCTTCTCTCTGCAGTGCCCAGGATCGACGTCGCCCACGAGGAAACACAACAAGGAGACCACGGTCACGGTGAGTGGGGCAACTACTGGGAACTCTTAACTAACCATGAACTCACCCCAGAGCACTACAATAGTCCCAAAGGACCAGCAGGGAAGTACTCGAGTCTTTATTTTTCAACTTATTAGCTGACTAAACCATTTCCAATGCAGATGTCCCAGTGGACTTTATTTATCCAACCTCCTGATTGCTGCATCGTTTAAAATACATCAGTGCATGTACTAACTAACTAAACTTTAACTGTAGTGTAGCTGTAAATGCTTTTCATTTTCTCATCAGCCTTGCTTTCTTTGTTTTTTTTTGTTTTTTTTTAATCTGCCCGCTCCTGTGAGAAATGTTCGGAGCTTATTTTCAGTTGCTGGTGTACAGATACACAGTGACATCATCCTGTTCAGCATCCAGATGATTTCTCCTCTGCTGTCAGGTCATTACTTCCTGTTTGGCCTCACACTAGGAAAATAGCAGACGTCCTGCTCCCAGGAGATCATGGATTAAGCTCAGGCTTTTATTTTCTCAGGATATATATATATAAAACAAGCTTGAAATGTAAGGGGGAGGGGCATTTCTTGGCTTCCATAGCAACCAGAGCGATGCTATTGATAAGCAGATATATTATAGTTATATGTGGAAACAGGAACGAGAAAAGGGAGGTGAGAACAGCAAAACTCGAGATCTAATAGCTGCTACTGATGCGTCTGCTGACTGCGAAGTCTTGAAGGGTCAGGTAACCTTCAGAAAAGTCATGCTTCTTGCACAGGCGATATACACTTTGCAGTTTTAAAGGCCTGTTGTTTATCATTTTGAACACCACAATGAGGCAAAAAATATTCAGTATTTGTTTGACTTAAATAAAAGGAGGTGTCCTTTTATTTGTCTCTCGATGTCTGAAAGACAAAAGCAGGTGCCAACATTTTTGCTTGCTGATATGACGCTATCGGATTATTCCTTGCTTTTAGCTAACTGTGTCAGATGGTTAGCTGGTTGAAATACACAGCTTTTATATTTCATAAAAGGATGAATAAATTACAAAAAGATAAAGCTACATAAATAAGAAGTATTCTTGTCACCAGACCAGTTTAGACTATTATACTGTAAAACATGTTTCGGTAACAGTATCAAATTTGGATTTAATTCTTTAAGTGTATATTTTGAAACACTGTTTCATTTTTACCCCTCAGCCAAAAAAGGCTGATGGGGCATTGTTGTCACTCTGCCAGGCAGGCAGGCGGGCGACGAGTTTCTGAACGCGATAACGCGAGAATGAAGCGACGTAGGATTTTCATATTGATACCATAGGTCTATCTACTAAAGTCTCAGACAAGTTCAAATCCCAGTCACCTCGGCCTCAAGGCCATGGTTAGAGGTCAAGTTTTCAAAAAATCTTGCGATCACTCAAAAAGGAAGTCACCTAGGTTTTTGAGATTGATGCCAGGTG
This sequence comes from Benitochromis conjunctus, assembly GCA_015052645.1. Lineage (NCBI taxonomy): Eukaryota > Metazoa > Chordata > Actinopteri > Cichliformes > Cichlidae > Benitochromis > Benitochromis conjunctus. Next base: position 13,536 of record VOQK01004291.1, on the reverse strand, counting down.
TATCTACTAAGAGGCTGAAGCTGAGCTTTCATTTTTATAAGAAAAAAAATCTTTATTTTAGCATAACAAGAACAAGTTGTCCAAGATTGCTGGATTGTAAAAAATCAAAACAAAGCAGTGCACACTGAGTGTAAGCCTTATCGCTGATACGGTAGTATTCAGGAGCTCCAGTGACATGATAACACCAAACACCAGCCAATCCAGCTAATGACATGTTGTAACTCTTGGCCTCCAAAGGAACATACGTTCAAAAATAACAGATTATCGTGCCAATTACTGGACATGCTGCAACTTGTTCACCTTACGTTAGAGCAGATAAACACATGGTTAGCCATGTGTGACACAGCACAGGCAAAGCCAGGCAACAATGCTGACAGAGAATCCTAGCTGCGCCCAAAAACAGCCAGGCAGTGATGCAATCAACAGCTGGAATTTCCACTGTTTGTTTTTGTCTTAACTTTACCGTCTGCAGGAAAACTTACAAAACTATGTTATTGAACAGTTTCTGATGTATAAACTGCAAATAAATAATCCAGTATTTTGCCCCAAATCCTTCTAAGCTGTGAGTGCACAGGCACAAGTGCCCAGGGGTGCGACCTGGCCATCCAGCCAGTGAAATTTGTCCCCTTAATGACGCTGGCAACTTTTCCGTCTTTGGCCACAAGTGAGTACTTATCTATACGCATCATTACTAAACCACAGCATTCAAAGAACAGACACAGTTTGACATCCTCAATCGTCTGCAGAAAACAAAGATAAATTAAATCTGGAAGTTTTGAAAGTTTATGAAACAAAGTAAAACATTAACTTTTTGGGATTTAAGTTTTCACATGTTGCGTCATATCTTCGGTAAGTTTACTTCTAGCTTTAAGACACCACCTTCAGAATTCTGTAGTTTCTAAGGTGGAGCTATGTGTCTGGCATCACGCACGCTGCTTCAGCAGGTGAAGAAATCCCAAACTGTGCTGGCTGTGAGTATTAAGCTCAGACTGGACATTGTTGGGAAGAGGGGTAAGTTGTTAGGGTCACTAAAGGTCAGGAAAGAAAGTGCTGGAAGAAATGTCTCTATGTGTGTGTGTGTGTGTGTGTGTGTGTCTGAATTCAAACAAACTAAGCCTTTCATTGGATACTTAGTTGGAAGTCACTTTGCCCTCATCTTTACCAAAGGAAAAGCGGGGGTCAGTTTAAAGCCCTGGTAGCTTTCAACCTCTGGACCTCCGCAGCGATTCAATAGGAAGCCATTACATCAAACAAATTATAAGCTTCATCAGCCAAGAAAAGGTTGAATTAGAGGCCCCTCTCTTCTAATTCATGCCATGTCAGAGTATTGGCTCTGGAAAAGACGTCAGCACAACCATATTTGTTGAATTCCCCTGAAAGGCGTGGCTTTGGTATTAGACCAGGGTGCCACTGAAGTTTTTTAAATAGAAACTGTGCATCATCGCTGCAGGCTGATTACCTCCTGAGGTTAATGGGAATGTGACA
>VOQK01004288.1:16300-29939 GCA_015052645.1 Benitochromis conjunctus | reverse complement strand
CCTTTTCGCCCCCCCCCCCCCCCCCCCCGGCTTCCTCCCATTCCATTAATCTGTTGAGAAGTTTGTTTAATTCTAACTTAAGTCAGCATTTTTAGACAAAGGAGAGGAGAGATCTCTAACAGAGTGCTAGTGAAACAAGGACGGCGAGCTCCAAACACACAGGCCTCGGCTACAAATTCCAACCAGCTGGAAACTGCAGACGCACTATTAAGTAAATGATGGAGCAGAGCAGCCAACACTCTCTAAACACCCAGAATCTCAACAAAGCCCTCGTTTTTTAGAACGCCGCGCCAAGAAAAATCCACAGCCTGACCTGTGGGAAAAATACATTTTAAGATAACCATAACACGACTGCACCGATTGATTATAAAGGATGATATACAAAGCAAATGAAACATGGCACCAGAATACTGCTTATCATCTGTGGATTATTTAAAAATCTTTATGCAAATTACTAGACGACATGTAGGTCCCCCCCCTGTCCAACGAATGAACCTAGACATCATCAGTTTTCGCACATAGCAAAACAGCGTGGCTTCACTTGACTAGATAGAGACGCTACAGACTGGTTGAGGCTTTCTTATGGAATTCTTTCCAATCGCTCACTTTCCCTTATATACAGACAGGATTAACATTTACTTTTACTCTTCTATTTAGTGGAACTAGCTCCTGTGGTACCTCTTTGCGGTGAAGGGCAAACCTAGAACTAGCAACCACGAAATGTGGAAATTCAATTAGACGAATTTAAGTGTTTCATAAAGTCATAGGTGGCTGTCCAGAGGAATTCTCATAAAAGCTTAGAGCTCAGGCATAATCGCTGTGCAGTGACAGCCTCACTACGTACACACGCCCATAAGTGGAAACCACAGAACAGTGACATACACTTAGAAATGTGGTCTGAGACCTGCTTGTAAATCTCGAGGCAAGTTAGAGCTGACAGACTACAAAGGTGGCTTTCTTCATTGTACTGGTCAGCTCTGGAGCATCTATTAATTCCCATCTTCTCTTGTGAAAAACAGAAACTGAGAGCAGAACGTCAAGCACCACCACACTATCGCAATCTCCATGGTACAGCAGGATATGGTAAATATCCCTTTATAGACACGGGTGCTCCCACTTTGGGTTGTAAAAAGGGTCCCACCAACAACTCTCTCGGCCAATAAGTAGCAGTGGATGCAAGTTGTAGCTAACAACAAAAGTTTGTGATGGAAAATAGGGACCACACAGTAAGGCTACGAAAACCCAAGGGCAAAGAGGGGTGTACATTTAAGTCTGGCTTTGGTTAATGGATAGCTTGAATATGGCTTTCCACAGAAGCACAGAATGAGTAATCCACAAAGGAGCTTCCCCCACAGCCTGTTAATTCAGACTTTTAAAAAAAAAGGAGAACTGTTGTAATTTGTCAGTAGCTGTTCTTCCGGTTCAGTAGCAGTGAGATGATCAAGTTTCACGTCTCCTGCAGATAGACCACGAGCAGCTCCCAACTCATGTGGCAAAACATCAGCTCAGTTTGGTACAATACGGCAGCAGTGAATATAGCTACTTCCTTTTTACAATAGACATGCAAGAACACGCACACATGAATATAACAGGCAAAAGTTAAAAGACAAATTAAAATCTGGTTATAACCCTCCTTTCACGTGCTCTATGGACTGTTCCCACATTAGGAAGTTCATTTTATTCACACGCTTTCAACTCAGAATGAAACTGTAGACGTTACACAGGTGATGTGTTGAACCTTATTCCTAAGAGTGTTTGATCAATATATCGATTACGATACGTTACTAGATATAAGGATTCACGCCAATCAACTTTTTTTCTAAGTAATATGAGTCATTCAACCAGGAGGGTGAGTAATGATTATATAATCATATAACAAATTAAATGTGGCCAAAAAAACTCAAATACAAAGTCGCTCCAGTAATCAAGCCGTTTCTCTCCATTACTATGACAGAACATGAAAGCGCAACAATTTAACTACAATCTGCATTATTTCACACAAAATTGCAAATAATGTTATTGTTATAATACCTCATATATTATCTGTCCAACACATACAAAGCACAATCCAAACGAGATAATTGAGCAGCGCAGGTTCAAACTTGACCTTTTCGCTTCAGCTCCCAACGGGTTGTTGGCGATTTCATTATACAATCCATACAGCTCTCAGTTTAACCTACTTATAAGCTGCCAGAATAAATTTCTCACTTGAAATGAGATAAAGTAGACTAATAAAGTGGAGTAAAGAGATGTTGTTAAAAGTGGCACCTTAATGTCCTTTAAATGCATAACACATTGTTAAACTTTGGCTCAATAACTGATCCTCTATTAGATACAAGGGGATGATTATCCAACATTTGTATAGCACGTGGCCTTGTGGGAAATGATGCTCAAAGCATAGCGATTCAAGCTATTGTTCACCGGCCTGCAGGAGAACAGACACGTTTATGGCTTGGCCTTAAAGAGAACTTCACCTAGTACCTCATTTCTTTTTTCCTGTTAAGGTGAAAGTGACGGATACGTGATTGATTTAGAGCTGTATTCTGGTGCCTGTCCCACCCATTATGTGTTGTATCATATTAATGCCTTTGAAATAGAAAGCGGATGTGGCCGTTATGGAATGATGAAGACAATGAGTGGCAGCAGGCAGTTGAAATGGCCTGATTACTTCCAGGCCCTGTCTGTTCCAGAGTAAAAATGGTGGCGGAGCCTGGAGCCTCGGTCCAGGGTTCAGGTAAACAAACAGCATACAGTGGGCTGCATTATGATTACTGAACATTGAGGGGTCTTTTTGTTGAGATGAGGTCTGCACTGAGGCAGCCGGGCAGAAGAATGATCAGTGTTGTTTGTTGGACGGGGGGGACAGTGCACATGCAATCGCCCATTTTTCTTTCTGTTTTTTTATTTTTGGAATGTTCTTTGGCACGCACCAAAACGTGAGTCACAAACCGCAAAGTCATAGCTCGACGAGGAGAGAAACACCAACAGATTTCTGAGGGAAACAGAATAGTTTTGTCTAAAACGCTTCCAAATTCTCAGAAAGATCCTTTGGAGAAACAGGCTGAAGATCCAGTTTCTGCTCTCATTCAAGGAAATGTGAGCTGTGCAGAGGTGAAAAAAAAAGGATAAATACTGCAGATAAGGCCAGATACAGGAGGACTTTTCTTGTGTAAGCAGTGCCTAGGAAGCTGAATGATAAATCGTTGCCAACCTTTGTCTTTTCTTTTTTTTTTCTTTCTTTATAAACACAAAAGCCTCAAAGTAAGCTCGGGATATGGGCTTACACATCACAGCTCCACTGCTACTTTATTCAGTTTGTTTAAAAATGTGGATATAAATGAAGGAGATGTTGCAAGACGTGGCAAAAAACTGAAATTAGAATCCCGCGCATTTACACTACACATTCACATATAAAAGCGGGCAGCAGGAACGCATATTTTAATCATTTACATTTGACTACCAAACAATCAGTCATTGTATACCGCCACCTCTGAATCACAGGCTTGCGGACCGACGGAGTAAACACAAAACTGTTCGGAGGAATGTCAACTACGGAAAAACTGAGTTCATGAGCAAATACGGTACACCCATTGTTTCATTAAAGGGAAAACCCGGTCATCGACCCTGTACCATCTCCAACATGTGCAATACTAAAGAAGACGGAAATACGGTAATAGCTGGAGATAGTTTCCCATGGAGAATTTTAACCGTCATGACAACTCAGTCTGAAGTGGAGGGGAGTTATGAGGTGGAAGGGAGCTGTGTAATGCTCACTTTCTGCACGTCTTTGAGTGGGTCATATGGTTTTTATCGAAACCCAATCACATGAGCTAATGGCAGCAAAGGGCTATGCCAAGATTTTGTCCCATCTCTTGTGACTGGGGGTCAAAAACTCTGTCACAGAGGCGAAGAGATGGAGGGTCTAATACTTGGTCTAGAGCATGGGAACTGAACAGAGGTGAATGGAAGAAGAGCAACAATGAACAAAAGCCCAGATGAGGTCAAAGGGTTTCCTTGCACACACCTCACCAAAAGCTGATGAGACACACAGTACGTTTCCATATTCTTTTTTTAAGATGGCAAAACGAGACTAGTTTCCTGCCAGCTCACATTTTATTTACAAATCTGTCAGACTTCTAACTAACTTTGGTTTCAGCGGTGTCTGTGAGGGAAAAAGGACAATTTCCCCTGTTGTATTTGATCCAAACCAACCCTCTCAGGAGGGTTGAGATAAGCAAAATATAAATTTCACTATTAGGGGCTGAGGGACCGGGGGACCATGCAACACAACCACAACATTCTGAGTTGTGGTTGTGTTGTCTATAATCCTTAACTTAAAAAATGTATTTGACATGCTTTTAGAATATATTTAGTATTAAATCCCCCATTTCACTATTTGTCCAAAGTTAAGGAACTCACACAACGTGACAGTATATAAATTAAGCAGAATGACCTCAATTTACACATCGTCTTCCTATAAGCCTCGTTCCCATCAACCAACTGTAAACACCAACTCTTGTATATTGGTGTAATTTTAAACAACCTTTCCAAAGGAGCTTCACCAAGAATACCTCCAGCCAACCAGCTCGTGTTGCGCTTGCTGCCACCTCCACTAACCACTAAATGCAGTAGGCTCCCCCATGAGTCATAGCTGTGTTTTATGGAGCCACAGTTGCCGCTCTTAATGACAGCAGGCGCTCTGACGTATGCCCCAGACCACCGGTATGGCACTCTGCCTGTACATCATGGTGTGAAATTGCCCAGAGACTTGGCAGGTGGGAGAATACAAGAGACTTTCAACTGTAGACAGAAATAAAGGTGAACCCAGGGGTGACCTGCTTGGGCTGCAACAGATTTACTGTGTTTTAAATCCCAATACTTGGTTTCCTGTGCCTGAGGCCCACAAAATATGATATACCAAGCACTGCGTCTGAGAACTAGCTGTTGTGTTGACCTCTTCCTGCTGAAAGCATGGCTCTTTCGTGTAGCATCAGTTGTCATCTAATAAGCCCCACATGCCGGTTTCCCAAATACAGAGCATGGTGGATAAAGCTGGCAGTCTGGAAATGCAGCGCATGCATCCAGACAATAAGCCGCTCCACTCAGCCACCCTAACTTGGTGGGGTTTTTTCCTGTGTATAGATGAGAGGCAGATTTAACACTTATGGCTCCCTGTAGATGGAAACATCAGGCCCACTTACATACTATTAAATAAGAGTCATGTAATTCATTCATGTAACAGACTAGCAAAGAGAGAGAGAAAAAAAATCTTCTCACATCACATCCTCCCCAAACTCTGCTGAGGTTTTTGGGATTGGTTCAGCTTGGAATAAAAGAGAAAATATACATGTTAACAAAAAAATGGCAAAGTTTCCAAACAAACATTTGTGACTCACTCAGGCGTTGCAAATTTTGCAATATTTTCTGGTTGCACAAGAAATAAAAGAGGGAACTGGGGAGAATAGCTGGACTGAACATTTCTTGTAGTTTTTTTCCCTTTTAAACTTTTTATCCTCAAACAAATTAAGCTGAACAAGCAACACGGGAGCCTGTTTTCACCTGACGTCCAGGATGCTCAATGCATCTTCCCCAGCCCAATAGGAGCAAATGTTCCCCTCTGCCACATCAAAGAAGGGTCGCCCCGCTATGGCCCAGATCCTTCGCCAGCTTCGACTGTATCACTTTCAAACACGGCCGCACAAGGCAATTTAATAGTAGATGGACAGCTAATGTATCCCACCCAGGGTCCAGTCACCACCAAAGCAGCCAATCAGACCTTCAGCCGGGCCTGCTGTGAAACCAGACCTCTGCTTGTCTGATGTCTGCAAAGCCAGACTTTGGACAAGCTGTGCATGACTGCCTAACGTGGCTGATTCAACATAAGGAGGCCTCCAAAGACACGAAGAAAAATGTAAAAACCGCAATCTAAATAATGACTCTCTGCTGCAACTAGAAAAGCCGTTTGTTTGAAAATAATATTAGCCAGAGAAAACCACAGCTCAAAGTGTAGGGTCAATAAATGAGCCATTTCCCAGTAAAAGCCCCAATAAGAACCTCGACAGGAAACATAGAGCAGTAAAAGTAAAAAGTTAAAGTCAGCCAGCTGATAAAGTTCTTGACAATGACAGTTAATGACTTGTAATTAGATTTAAAGGAGACATTACATTAGGGTTAATCCCGGGAAATGCAGGCTTAAGTCCTAAAACCTGAAAATTTGTGATGCGAGACCACAAAACTGATAGCTTACATTCGGAGAAGTGAACAGCTTAATGTGGAGTTCAGAAATCAGCCAAGCTGGGAGGAAGAAGCTCCGTTTGTGGAGCGTTCCATTTTATTGACTGTGACATGTTTACCACTTCTTCAGTTTTTTCAGGTTTTAAACCATCACCACATCGAGCTGGACTACTCATGTGGCACAACCATACTGTTCTGGAGTCAAGCTGATAACTCATCCATAATGTGGAGATGCACACATGGAATGTATAATAAAGTGCTTTGAACGAAAGCTGAAATGTTATCCTGTAAAAATAGTAACGCTCCTCTGAACTGCTAAAAGCACATTTCTCAAGGTCAAAAGAGCAAAGACACAAAGTGGTTAAATCTTCCCTAAACAAAAGGCCACAGCAACACAAAGAATTTGACAATCTACATGCAAGGCTTACATTTATTTTGTAGTGAATTCTGTTACTGCACAGATGAGGCTCTGTAAGCATTCTGCAAATAGCAGGCGTGCGGCCTTTTTAGTAATTCATCATTCCACAGATTCTTTTTACAAAGTTATCGTGCAGTCTGCACATGTGCCCACCTGTGCTATAGCTGAAGGCTCCCATCTGGATTCAAACCTTTAATTTGAATCTTTCTGCATTGGTTTCATAGACACTGGTGAGGACGTCCAGCTGTCTGGAACTCATTTTTCCTCTGCAGTGGACCAGATTCCTTTGAAGCACCATATATGTGGCCAGTTTCATGATTACAAAAAAAAAAAAGTGTGTCTAAAGAATACGTTTTCCTTTTGAAATCCCAAAAAGGCCTCTCTATGAATCACCGCCACATTTTGAACCGACAAATTTAGCAATATTACTTGACAATATTTGCATTACGGATAAGCTGATTTCAATCAGCAATATTTCTCCTCCAGCCAAGTCATCCTTGCATGTGCCTTCAATCAGTGGGCAAATTAAACTTTCAGCAGGAGTGAGCATGCTGTGCTGCATCTGATGTCACTATGTGGTTGAGACTGGTGAAACAGAAAGCTGATGAGTGGCTCTGATAAAAAAAACATTTTTTAAAGAGTATGGGTGGGGTTAGGCAGCTGAACGGAGGAAATATGCACTGAGATGACTGCACACAAAATAATCTTCCTTTAAAATCCGATCAATTTGAATCCACCTACGATACAACACCACAGCAGACCTTTACCCCTTTGCATAAGGCATCCTGACATCCTGCACACTAACTTGCATACCTGCATATGTTTGACTTTGGAGATGTGTAACACCTTGTCTGAGCTTCACTGCAAACTTTTCCCAGGCTTTGTGTCACAGTGGTGTGAATGTACGTCTATATACATATGTGAGCGCTCAAACATGTGCATGTGTGTTTGGCCCTAACATTTATTACAGAGCAGTAAAATCCAGAAAAAAGTACAACCCTCAGCCCAGCTAATATTTCACTGTTGACAAGAGATCGCTTAGATTGACAAGCAGTGATGGAATGAGAGCTAGATTAGTTTGGCATTACTCAACCAACAACACAGACCTAACAATGTGCATCCCGCTATTAACTTGAATAATAGCTTCCCTTCTGAAATCATGAAGCACAAATCATCATTTAGCTACATGACATGGTAATACCAGCGAGTTCCATTTAGTGGTTTTAGACAGCACTTATTTTCTTTTGCCATCTACAATGTTTTCTTATCTCGTTTATTTTCTTATTCTTGGATGCTGTTGGAAAGATGGTAGATTTTATTGCTGGCTAGAAGCTCGTGGTGTAGCATTAACACTAAAACCTCCCAGTGCGCAGTGTTCTGAAGTGAGCCACCTGTTAGAGCTAGTGGCCCAGTTAAGAGGTGGAGAGCTCCGACATCCTCGACTGAACGAGGAGGAAAACAGGGATCGGAATGCAAATTGTTAAAAGTCGGTGCCAAATGCCTCAAGGATAACTGGAGGGTGTAGCTAAGGTCAGCACATTATATGTACTTCAATAAAGTGAGACGGGTCAAGAGTTCAACAAATCACATGAAAAGACCAAAACCAATAATAAATTGTTCCTGCTATTAAGTATATACAGTGCCATAAAAAGGATTTAAGCCCTTCCTGAGTTCTTACATTTTTTGCATGTTGTTTTAGATCGTCAATCTAAAGTATAGGTGATGATATTCAAAGTCCTCAAAACATACAAGCTTTTTGCAAAATAATGAACCTCTGTTTTTTACTTCTGGAAAACCGCCTCTGTAAGATGCTCTTTACACCAAATCGTGTTACTGAGCTGCTGCCAATTCAACCAATTAGTTGCAAAATGTTCGTTCAGCTGTTTGTTTTTAGTGGCACTTATTTTCGAGCTTTTTGTATCCCCATCCCAGACCTACTGCTGCCATCAAATTTAAAACGAGCTGATAGTTTTCATTTCAAACATCTGAAATGTTTTCCATGTTCTGTTGGTAACAACATATGGGTTTATCATCTCACTCTGTTTTTACTTACATTTTACACAACATCCAATTTGATATGTGAAAAATGACAGCAAACGCCCAATTTCATCCCATCTTGGAATTATAAATTATTCCTGGATCTACATCTAGCTTGATTCTGATAGCTGAGCCAAAATTGCACATCTGGTAAAATTTCCATGCAAATCATCCATAACTTTGAGTAACCCTGCGAACAAACACACAAACTGAATCAATTACACAACTTCCTTGGCAGAGGTAACGATCACAGATTAACACTTGTAAATTGGCACTAATTTACAAGCGTTAATGAGCTGATGAGTGTGTTGCTAGCTTTGCATGTCTGTCTCTTCGACTGATTAACAGTATCATTCATTACTTTTACATCAAAGACGTACAAACTTCATTTCACATTAGTCCACGTAGATCCCAATAATTCAGCACTTACTAATATTTAAATTAACCTTGACTAAAAGGCTTTTACAGCTGTTTCAGGAATTTTTTTTTATGACTAACACCTCCATTAATAACAATCAAGCTTTTTAATGACCAACCAGATGTTGCTGGGAGCAACAGACAGACTGGGGAAGTCTGCAGGTGTTGAGATTGATTAATACACAATGGTTTTGTTGTTTTCGTGAGACAAGTTGATGACATGAGACAGATATAATATCATCATCATATCCTTTATAGTGATGGTAAAGTGTGAATATATTAACATCTGTATGTCAATAACAGGTCTCGACACACTAAACGCCATATTGTGAACCTTAATGGCAGAGGCGCTGTCCTCTGTACTACCAACTTTTAGAAACTGTAGGACGCCTCATAGTTACAAACTAGTATGAACTATTAGGATTTTCTATTAGGATTTCTGAACTCTAAATAAGATCTATAAATGTTCAAATTGAAAAATGGCGTCAAACATGTTTAGTGCGTGTGTATGTAATTTGTTACCTGGGCAATGTTCTTGTTGAGTAAGTAGACACCATATTCAAAATGAAACCGCTCTCCTCTGGGGTACAACGGGAATCTGTGTGGAATACAGAAGAAGAAGAAACACTTAAAGAGGAACATGTGATTTACTGTACGGGATCCATTACTGGCAGTCAGAAAACCCTACGTCTGCAAGCCGGCTACATTTCCAATAGCATTAAATCCATATTACACATCAAAATATACTACAGTTCCATCTACATGAAAAAGTCAACAAAACCCTCGTCCTCTTTGGTTTGTCAGAGGGAACGATTTGACTCGCATTGTTGGAAGTGTCCGATAATGTAGCCGGCAGTGTTTACATTGGGTGATACTTGCAGATTGCTCAGGAAACTAAGTCTGAGTCTATGATCCCTTCCCACAGATGCCACCTCTGTACCAATTTCAAACAGCAGAGGCGTCCAAACAACGTGTTTATCCGCCTCTGAACAGGAACAAGTTTTCTTTTCAGCATGGTGGGAAAGTCCCATCAGCGCCAGTCGCATGTCTTAGGTGGGACACGCAGGGAATGCTCATGAAGGAGATCCGGGAGATGCCCTTGGGTGCTGGCATGGGGTAGTGAGGTGAATATGCTGGCATGCAGAGCGATAAGGTTTGCTTTACCAGGGATGTTCAGGCTGGACTCATCCCTTTCAGTCATTAAGTGCTTATGCCTCCTGATCTCCCACTGAGGAGGCATCAGCGTAATGAGAAACGAGCTCCACAGAATAAGCAGGGATTTGCTCTGAGCAAACACACACGCACTCAAACCTGTGAATACTTTTAGGGACTACATTCATATCATAGCTTTATCTGAAGAGCTCATCTAAATTCTTCACCTTTACCTTTGGAAGAACCTAACCCCAAATCCACTCTTAACCTCTCACCCAAACGCTGAAGCAACATGTGGGAGGAAATACGAGGGAACTCTGGAGGAGTTTACATGAAATTCATCAGCAGAGTTGAGATGTTACATGTTGAGCTGATAACAGGCCAAGTCAAATACAAACAAGTTTGTAAAGATAAGATAAAAATAGATTTTAAAAACTGAATAGAGCTTGTGCTGTTGTCCACCTTGTGCCATTTTAATTGGTGTGTAAATGTTTGTTTACTAAAAGAATAAGGAGTGTAATGTGATCAGAAACCAAGTAAAAGACTAAAAAAACATTTGATCCTGACTGACGATATACACTCATTGTGACTAATTAACCAAATAAATAACTAATAGTATTGTGATGTGCGTGTGCTACAGGGAGGTCAGAGGTGGTCTTGTGTTAATCCTGTGTGGGAATAAAGTGTAGAGTCAGTACCAGACTCTACTGTTCACTAAGATCATGCTAACAGCACTGCAGCTTCACTGTATGACATTCGTGTTTTAGCATTTCCTCTTGATAACAAGAACATACAGAACTAAGGGATTTCTAACAGGTCTCTTTCTTTTATTTGGCTTTTATCCACGTCCTGAAAGTTTGCTTTACATCATATCTGCGGCTGTCTGGACATGTCAGACAACATTCTGACTGTAGGGTTCACTGTAAACACCTCCTCACTCACGCACTGCACTGCAAATCCGGGAAGTTTGAGAAGTAAACCTTGAACACATGGAGATCGTTGTAGCCCCGAAAATGAAATTTAACAGGATGTTGCTGCAAAGGTCTGGCAAAGAAAAAGTGACGGTGTAGCCAGAGGGCCACACAGCCCGTCACCGGTTAGACCTCCATATCGCCGACATGCAGCCAGGGCCCCGTGGAGAAGGCGACACGCCAGGTCATATCTCAGCATTAGGAAATAACTAACAGGCAGAGGAAGAACAACACAACAGGCATTCCCTGTGCACTGCTCGCAGAGCCAATATCACTTCCCCAAAAACAGATAGGATTTGTTTGCTGATGAACATGTCTGAAAAGGGAAACAAAGCTACCTTCAGCACACACACAAACGCACAAACGCACAAACGCACCACGCGCACTTCCTTACAGTGCGGTGATTAATGACTGCTGTCCACTGTGTCTGAAATCACACTGGAGAGACTCTGGTTCACCAAACACCAGGAATTCCTCACGGGGACGTCCTGTAACGCCAAATATATTATTACACCGCAGCAGCGAGGAGGATGGAGTCGAGGGGAGGAGGTGCTGAAGGAGAATTTCAGTTAGAGAGCACTTTTAATTAATGCCGTTTGTTTGCCCATCAGCGAGACTACACAAAAACCGGCAGGCACAATTTAATAAAACCCGGTGGAGTGGTGGGGCAAACAATGAACCCATTAAGTTTGGATGACTTGACGACTTGAGAAATTTTCAGGCAAACAGAAATAGCAGCGTTCAATCATTTGTTCTTATTTGCTGTATTTTGTCTCAGGGTAAAAAAGGAAATCGCTGTATAAAATAACAGCCCTTGAGAACAGACTGCCATTGCCATTATCTCTGCTACAACAGGAAAAATCTAAATGACGTGTCTGGGAGAGACATACGAGTAAGAGGAGGCCGGATGCCGTTTTTAATCACTCAGCCGGCAACATAAACTGAAACAGTCCTCTGCACTAAACAGGATGAAATAAATTACAGTCCTGAAGCACTAACCGGGCCAAATCAGTACCCTGTCTGTCCATCAAGACACACAAACCTGAAATACACAGGCCCAGAGATGACCTGTGTGTGGCACCAGTTGATGCACTGGTTGGGCTTACTGGCCGAATTTCCAAACAATTTGTTCTCGTTTTATTTTAAGTCAGCTCATGCCTTTGTTGCCTCTTGCACCTCGTGCACAATTTACGTGGTTCTTTTGTTTAATTCTGTTGTACATGTAAATCAAATCAAATCATCTCTTTCCCAGCAGTCCTCCACACATTTCTTCACTTTCCTTGATCAGGCCGTTTCCTCCGTCAGCACATCCTTCTCCCGCTCCCCTCAGTGGCAGCACCGTTGAAGGGTCACGTCTATGAAACTAACACAGCAAACTGAAAATGACAGGCGCCGTAATCAACACGCCCACTCACTTAAGGGTCCATTCAAAAGACTGATTACTGAAACTTGAAATCTGCTTTCATTTAGCTAATATTCAACTCTGGATGCACCGGACAGACAAGAAAAAAAAAAAAAAAAAGATTACAAAGAATAACAGTGATTTGAGGGCAGACGTAAATCTGTCACATTTCTTCCCCTGAAAAAAAAAAAAAAAAGAATAAAAAAAAGAATGCACTTCTCTTTCCTTCTCATCTAAAGAGCAACCCAACCACAGGATAGTTAATGTGCAAGTGCTGGCTCTGGGTGTAGACCCAAAAATATGTAATTAATAAGTGTGGAGCCACAACATTGTAAAAAGACAAAAGCAGTATCTTACAGGAAAGTCCCCTGTTTTTATATGAATGCCCCCAGCCTGCCAGCTTTTTAACTGCAGGGCCTAGACAGCCTTTATCCACAGACAGCCTTCAAATATAAAGCTGGGACTCTTGTTAAATGAAGGAAACAACCAATAAACACGTAGTTACAATGATGGGATGAAGCAAAGGAAGGCTCACTGCTCTCTCTCTTCCTGTCCATTTCTTTTTAAAATCACTCCTTGTCCTGTGTTTTATTTCTGTACAGGGATCTTTTAATAGCAGGCTGACTTCAAATCCTTTCATCTTTGGTTGATGCAGTACCGGTGTCTCTACACTGTCTGCCTGTACTGTACTCCGGGGGCCTGCTAGCAGGTGTCAGCGGCACATGACGTTTTTAATAGCCTCCGGTTAAATGGCCACATTTGTGGGCGATTTTCACAGTGAGTAAAGGTAAGGTCCCAGCAGCACAAAGACTGTAGTTAAAGCTTTGTACGTACGAGTCTGTTTAAAACAACCATTGAATTCTGGAGATTTTACAACAATAACAAAGCCAAAATAGAGGGCACAGAGTCCATCTGAGCTCTGTTTTCTTTCTGTCAAAATTGCAATAGTCTCTATAGACACCTTGTTAAAAGCATTAAAAGCAGCCAATTAGAGAACCGGGGCCACGA
>VOQK01004276.1:26977-37584 GCA_015052645.1 Benitochromis conjunctus | reverse complement strand
TATTATTAATAATGGGTCAGAATTTTACAAACTATTTTTGTGATCAAGGAATTGACAAGCTGTGACATTTCGCCTTTTATTTCAGCGTCTAACATAATCCCACAAATTGGATGGGTCAAGTAAATTTTCCTCCTCTTCTAGCGCAAGCAAACTTTGGCAAACGCCGCTTATAATTTTATTTTGAAAGGGACAGCCGTCTTTTCCGATTCCATAAGGTAAAATTTCGCCTGCCTTGATTATCTAACGGCTCCAGCGACAGGGAAACACACCCGTCAGCAGCGCGCATTGGAGACAAAAAAAAGCGCATCACGGACAAAGGAAATATGGATACGCTGGAGAGGATTCGCCTCAGCCGGGTATCACAGTGGATGAGCCGCTTCTGTTTCATTTACCGGGAGACCAATTAGCCCACCTTAATGAGGTGCTGGGATGCAAGATACTGCAAGCTAAAAAGGCGGAAGGCTGCGTTTAATCCGTCTGCGGATCCTATGAGCTTGCAATGGCTGTGGCTGGGCTGTGCAACCGGATAGGGAATAATGTGCCTTTTTATTTTGTGATATTTTCATTATTTTGTGGCCTTTCATTTGGACAGTTGCGATATTCGATTTCAGAAGAACTAGAAAATGGGGCATTGGTCGGTGATCTGGCGCATGACTTGGGGCTGGATATTCGAAAGCTCGCCACCCGAAAAATCAAGGTAACCTCCAACAGTGGCAAACGCTATGTGATTGTCAACCCCAAAAATGGGAAATTGCTTGTCAATGAAAGGATTGACAGGGAGGCACTGTGCGATATATCCAGCACCTGCCTCATTAATCTAGAGGTGCTGATTGAAAACCCCACTGAAGTGCACCACGTCGAGGTGGAGATTGTAGATGCCAACGACAATGCGCCGCAGTTCCCCAGAGACGAGTATCAATTGGAAATCATAGAATCTGCTTTACCGGGGTCTCGTTACCCAATTGAAAACGCTCAAGATCCAGATATTGGGTCAAATTCTGTTCGCATGTATCAGCTTAGCACAAACGACCATTTCGCGCTGGTTTCTAACAAACCCTCTCTAAATACAAAGCACATCGAGCTTGTGCTCAAAAAGCCACTTGATCGCGAGCAGACGCCTTACCATCAATTAATTCTAAGTGCTGTGGATGGTGGGACGCCGGAAAAAACAGGGACCGCTAAAATCAGTGTCCGTGTACTGGACTCAAATGACAATATTCCCTCATTTGACAGCTCAGTGTACAAAGTGAAAGTGTTAGAAAACTCCCCCAAAGACACCCTGGTGATCAAACTGAATGCAACTGACCTGGATGAGGGCACAAATGGGGAGGTTTATTACTCCTTCAGCAGCTACACTCCGGAGAGAGTGAGGCAGATGTTCAGCATGGACACTAATACAGGAGAGATAAGAGTGAGAAACAATGTTGATTATGAAGAGACTAACTCCTATGAGATGTACATTCAGGCAATGGACAAGGGCCCTGGTGCTGTGGCAGCACACTGTAAGGTGGTGGTTGAGGTTGTGGATGTGAATGACAACGTCCCTCAGATAGTGTTGTCATCTCTGTCGAGCCCCGTGAGGGAGGATGCCCGTGCAGACACAGTTGTGGCCCTTATTAGTGTTACTGATCGAGACTCTGGAGCTAACAAGCAGGTGAACTTGGAGATCCCAGCAGGCCTTCCATTCAAGATCAAGTCATTCAGAAACTACTACACTCTGGTTACCTCAGCCTTTCTGGACCGCGAGACCACTGATGCCTACAATGTCACTCTGAGTGCCACAGATGGAGGAAATCCTCCTCTATCCTCCCAGAAGACTATACAGGTGGATGTGGCAGATGTTAATGACAACCCACCACGATTTGAACAGACCTCATATACAGTCTATGTGGCTGAGAACAATGCCCCCGGGGCCTCTTTGTGTACTGTGAAAGCTCAAGATGCAGACATCAAAGAGAACGCACGCATCACCTACACAGTGCTCAATGACAACAACCACGGCATTCCTGTCACCTCGTATGTGTCTGTGAAGGCCGATACAGGGGAGGCTTATGCCCTGCGAGCCTTTGACTATGAGTCACTGAGAGAGTTTCACTTCCAGGTCAAAGCCCAAGATGGGGGCATTCCTCCGCTCAGCCGCGTCGCTACAGTCTACATCTATATAATGGATCAGAATGACCATGCGCCACTGATAGTTAACCCCCCTGGCAATGGCACGCGTTCCTTGGAGACGGTACAAAAGAATGCCGAACCCGGTGTCCTGGTGACCAAAGTGGTGGCATACGATGCAGACGCTGGTCCAAATGCTTGGCTAGTGTATGTGCTGGAGACAGCCACTGACCCGGACTTGTTCAAGGTGCATGAACACAATGGAGAGATCAGGAGCACTCGGAGGATCTTGGAAGACAACTCCACCTCCTTCACTCTAACTGTTCTTGTGAAGGATCATGGCCAGCCTGCTCTTTCCTCCACCGCCACTATTAACGTGGCAGTCATGGAGGTGCCCCCAAAAGTGGTGTCTGATCCCAAGAGGATAATTCGACCTCAAAGCTCAATGTTTTTCTCCAAAGTGACCCTCTACTTGATTGTGGCTTTGAGTGCCACGACCTTTGTTTTCCTGGTCACTGTGGTGGTGCTGGCTATCGTTCGCTGCCACGCTTACTGCACCCAGCCTGGGTCCTGCTCCCCATGTTGTGTGTCGCAGAAACCCCCTCCAGATGGTGGGAACAGCAGCGTGAGTGCTGGCGGAGGTGGCAGTGGTGGAGCTCCAGGGCAACCTAATAACAATGTGGTCCTTCGGAGAGACCTTAAAGTGGAGCCTCACTACATCGAAGTACGTGGGAATGGCTCCCTAACGAAGACCTACTGCTACAAGACCTGCCTGACTGCCACGTCTGGCAGTGACACTTTCATGTTCTACAACACAGGACGACCCATCAGCGGCACCTGGGGCAGCGGTGCCGACCGCTTTTTCACCAGCGGAAGTGGATTTGTACGCAGACTGAGCATGCCCGATGCCTCCCTCCAAATCTGCCCAGAGGTGGGTCATGAATTTTTAATTTTTACCGTTTGTCCGCATAGCTGGAAGGTCATGAACCTTCAAGTTTAAAAAAGTGAGTTTGCGTTTAATCAAGGTGTAAGCAGTATTAGGCACTTTTAAACATACCAAACCCGACTTTTCATTATAATTATTGTCACAGTGTGCAGTGCTACCATATTCTCTGTCACTGTCACTTTGTTGTTGCAGGGAGATGACATGTTGCACATCAGGTTTTTACCCTCTCCTGCAATGAACTGAATCCCTGCAACCTTCATTCTCTTTGTTCAGTTCCCACTTGCACCGCACACTTACTCAGTGTAGCCCAGCTCAGCACTCACACCGAATTAGTGTCAGTTGTGATGCTTTTCAAGGGTCCTGTGTTATTTTTGATGATTCAGAGATTTGTGTTTCCCTTTGAGACTGTCATCACGTCTACACCAGGGACAGGTCATGTATCATTCCTACTACTTGCTCACCCTCTTTGCATGCAGTTTTGATTTGTCTGTGTTTTTGTTGTGTGTGACTGAGTAAAGCAGTGACATAGGAGCAGTTGGGGTTTCCTGACTTTAATGAGTTAACCTCATTTAATAATAGAGCTTTTTAACTAGCAAGGTTCAAATCAAGGGCTTTTGGCTTTAGTAATTTCCTGAGCACCTTATTTCCATTTGTGTTTGTGTTAAAGTTATTCTAAAGTAATTTAGATTATGTCTTAAATGACTCGCAAAAAAATTTGGGGTGACATACTCTGCTTTGATCACTAACAGAGGCTGATGATGCAAATATGAATGTGAAATTTGTTTTTGTTTTTTTTGTTGTTGTTTTGTTTTTGTTATTTATATGATGTTGAAGGTTTGGAGTTTTCATGAAATCGGTGTCTTAATTAGCAGGTGCCCATCTCTGGTAAATTAGTTATTTAAAAGAAAATCTGATCAAGACAAGTGTAGCAGTGTAAATGAAATTAACCTCCACACTCTGTTCATCAGCCTTGCAAATTAAATTTACTCAAATGAGCTGGGTCTACCGGCAAAAAATACTCCCCCCGATATGAATTAAGGAACATGATGTGCCTTCTTTATCGTTATCTGGGACACTTGCTGCTGCCAGAGCTGGTTTGTTTCTTAAACACAGCTTTTTCTGTTTTGCTTTTTTTAACTTGAGTGTTTTTGAGGTCAGCGGCTGCAATGCACAGATGTCAAATTTTAGAAATAGCTGAATTCAGTGTTCACAGTCATTTCATGCTGTGCATGTGCCTACTCATAAAGAACATAGTTATGAAAGAGTCTGGCATAATTACTGGCTGTGAAGCATTAGCTCATTAAAACAATGACTTGCCCCCTCTATGGGGATGTTCTTTGGACTTGAACTGTCTGAAGAACTGAACTTCACCAATACTTTTTCAATTTCTGTGCTCATGTGGAATATTGTTTATCAGGTTTTTAGTGTAAGTATATAACGTCCTTTGTATTATTAAAATGTGCCCATACAGTTGCTATCAATTAATGATAATGAAATGTTTTAGATGAGATTTACAGAAAAGGAATGCAAGTAAAAATAGTATAAATACTATGTGTTGATAGCTGAGATAGTCGTATCTTAATATAGCGAGGGCCAATGCAGGTCAGAGATACTGGATGTGGCTGGCCCGGTGACGAGCTCTCTTTTTTTTATTGGCGTTTAAAGGCAATAATTTACCAGAGGGCTGCTGGGAATTTGAAGCACTCAGCTAGGTTCATCAGGAGCAGACAGATTTACTCCAGTGACACACAAACACATACGCACCAGTCTGTACTGTCATCATAGTACTCCTTTAAAGGGCATAACTCTCCCAGCTCACACATTTACAGAGCAGTGGAATGAGAGACTGTCCAGACTGTCAATATGGCTTGCAGCCATTGCCCTTTTTTAAAGTCCTCTCGTGTATGTGTTTGTGTGCGTGTGTGTGTG
Source organism: Benitochromis conjunctus (assembly GCA_015052645.1). NCBI lineage: Eukaryota > Metazoa > Chordata > Actinopteri > Cichliformes > Cichlidae > Benitochromis > Benitochromis conjunctus. The sequence goes on along the minus strand of VOQK01004276.1, from coordinate 32,600 downwards.
TGTTTGTGTTTGCAATCAGTGACACAACTGCAGTGTTCCTATCACGTCCAGAGCTGGGATGCGTATCATGATTAATTGATGAGGCCATGGCTCTGCACAGTATGAGATCAAGCTAAACTTACTCTCTTCATCCTCCCTCTCTGTCTCCCCCTCTCTCTCCTTCGCTGTCTCTCCTTCTTCTTCATTTTCTTTTCTCTCTTTACCTCTCTCTCTCTCTCTCTCTCTCGCTCGCTCGCTCAGCCCAAAGCCCCGAATGCTGACTGGAGATATTCTGCATCTTTGAGGGCAGGGGTGCAGAGGTAAGCATTTTCCATGTTAAAGTCTTGTACAACTTTTCATCATATCATAAAAGGTTCCACCTTTCCACCCTATTCATCCTGCTGCCATCTAGTGTGCACCATTAGAGAGACCCCTTATTTTTCTCTTGCAGCTATAACATATACCACTCCCCAAGCAAATGATTTATTCACATGTTACAGTTGGAACTATGGACATTATTCAAAAAGCTACTGCAACACTAATGCTGGAGCTTTTCAGAAATGAGTGTGAATGGCCCCTAAGCATTTGTTTGAACCTTTAACCTCGGCTTCTCCCTTTGGGAAAAGTCCTCTGCGGTTCGGTCACTGGATTCATAGCCTTGGTCCTCTGCAGTGAAATACTATATAGGTCATCTACATTCTGAGCATCACTCCCTCGCTTCCAGTCTTTAAGCAGGAAGCATGAAGGACAAACAGGCAAATGATGACATTTCCTAGATTATCAGCACATGTGCTTCATTGTCTGCATGTACAACTGCCCCCACCACCACCCCATGCATGCGTTTGCATTTCTCTGTGTATCAGATATTATTGTGCAAAGATGATGTTTTTTACATGTCTAAGTTTTTCCAATTCTTATTGCTAGACCAAATCCACATGAAACGACACCTCCAAAGACATACTACACTAGATATTACACGCAATTTTTAATTGTTTTAAGTCTACAAACACTGTAGTACTCTAGCTATCTTTATCCTCTCCTAAAATCATGATTTCTAAGATTTTGGCTTGAACCGTCTCGTAGGTATTGTGTCAATAATAGATTGCTGTGATTTTAATTTGCTTGCTCTTTCATGAATATTCGAGTATTCCCACCTACATATGTCTAATTAATGAAGCACTACACTTTACGCAGTGTCATTAGCTGCAAATCAGAGAATACTGAAAGGAAGAGGATCATAGAAAAAGCAGCACCAACGATTAGAAAAAAATTCTACCCAAAACAAAACTTAACAGTTTTCCCATGATTATGCCAGAAAATGTCATGTATTTCCCCGTAAGTTGATCTAAAAACAGCTGGGACATCAGGAATTAATGTGTTTTTCTGTTCACGCTCCTATGCTTTCTGCAAAATTCTTCCAGATTTCATGGTACCAGTGCTTACAGCTCAGTTGTGAAGTCATCTTCTTAGTCTAAGTTGATTTAATTGGATATTAGTGTTAATTTGTATGGATCATGTGCACTCTGTCATGAAGTCACTATTACATGACATGGATTCAGATAAATCATCACTGCAATTTACCGCTGCCGCTTCTTAAATGACAGTGACTGTAAAACACATAGAGACACAGAGATGGCTCACGTCAACACTTAGCCCCAACACAGGCGTGCTGTAATGTATCACACAGCATGTAACACCAGCACCGCTGACCCATATTCTGAGTGTAGTCAGTAGTGCAGTACATCCTATCTGTGTCATATTCATATAGATTAAAGTGCTTAGAATATACCTTGCTAGGGTGGGTGTGTCGGTTTTATATACTCGCATACACTCATATTTAGACAAATAATTTGACTTTTTGGCAAATGCATTTTGTTCTCACACCACGGTGTCAGCATGGTAAAGATAAAACTATGCAGCAAGCTGTCAGTTAGCTTCACTTAGCATAAAGGCTGGAGACCAGGATGGAAGGGGGCAGGTTTGCGCACTCACTCAGAAAATTGGACAGACTAAAATGATTGTTTTTCATTCTCAGAATTGAGTTAAATTCCCATTTTTGCACTTAATTGTATCCGTGTCAGTCTTTCTCTCTATCAGCCAATGTAGGTGAAAGCCAGCTCTCCTCCTCTTGCTGGGGGTGGGGGTGGGGGGGGATTGCAGCTGTACCAGGCTGCTAGGGCACTGGCCAGACCTAGCTTTCCCACCATCAGAAGGAGAACTTCTAGCAAACGTGTTACTGCTGGCAGATTCAGGTTGGCTGATTTTGAAAACGCTGGTATTTTGGCCTGATTTTCAGACATCTGGGGTCGACATCTGTTCGTCCTTGGTTTCAAACGGATTAACATTTGTTGGGAGGCTTACTGCACTCGTAGAAAAGTAGCAAGCGCTCTTTAACTTAAATAGTTTTGCTGTCTCCACTTCACCTGTCTCTCCCCTGCTGTGCTCCTTATAGCTCAGCCTCTGCTAACGCACACAAGGTTGAAACAAAGATCACAGGGAAGCTAGCGCACTCAAAATGATGGCAAAAACAAAGTAGAAAGTCTCACACTGAACCAAATCTGTAATTAGACTTTTAAATGCATTTTAATCATTATTATTATTTTTCACTGGTGTCATCACTAGTATTCTTATGTATTTTGTATAAATATGTCACAACTACATTAACCTACATTGTGCTATTAATTCAAAGTGAATTTGAAAGTATTTGTCATGTAGAGTGTTGAATTTCTTTACTTAAAGGCACACAATGAAACATATGCATTATTCTATTGTGATATCAAAGTTGTTTAGACATATGCAATTACTATTCAAAACACTGATCATGGATCATGATAGTTCAATATGTTTATAAATGTGGTCTTTCCTCCATGATACCATACTTTAAACAACATTCATTATGTATGCATGATGCGTAACAGCAGCAGCACAGAAACAGATGTTTATTGTGTATCAGGACTTAAATTAAAAATCGCCTTTATTTGTTTTAATGATTGCAACATTTCAAAGACCATTTCAAAAGCTATGGAACAAGTACAAGACAAATCCATCAAGTCATATTTTACATAGAAGCTCCAAAATCAATTAAAATGAAGACTTGCAGTGCACCATTGTCATACTTTGCAAGTGGCACTGTTTTCTTGTAGCAAGGTGTTTGGGCGTAGTTGTTAAGGAAGTCGTTTCACATTGACGCCATCGCAGCTCTTTCGGTTCTGGGATCGTTAATGTGCCATTCAGAAAGGTAACCTCATGGTGTGGGCAGTCCCAAATAAAGCACGACAAAATCCAACTTGACAGAAACGTATCTTCATACAGTGCCGTCACTTATACAGTGTATACTGGTGTGCACTGTTTTAGTGGTTATTAATCCTGCTCCCATCAACCACAAACACAACTACATAGCCCAGGTGAAAACAATAGATTACCTGGTTATCTGGGACAAAACAGCTATTTTCAGTTTCCAGCAGCAAAGTTTAATGAGCACTTAATGAAGTCCTACAGTAGTCATCAGTATGCATATTTCTATTCTGTGGAAAGTCGCTCACTCTTTCATGTGCTTTGTCTTTCTTCATAGCTATTCCAAGAATAGTGCTGGACCAATTTAAATGCATTACAAAAGCAGATTTCTCACTGACTTTGCTAAATGTGATTGCCTTTCAGTTCCGTCCACATGGAGGAGTCCTCTGTGATGCAGGGAGCCCAGGGCATGCTGGTTCAGAACTGGCCCACTGTGTCTAGTGCTGCAGGTGAGTGGAAATGTAGTAATCAGGATACAGGATGAAGATTTTTTTAAACTGATTTTGTATTAGCTAGATGTAGTTCAGAGTATTTGGGTATCACCATCACCATCTCAAGGTCAAGGTCACGTTTATTTATATAGCACATTTAAAACAACAGTGTTGACCAAAGTACTGTACATTAGAAAAAAGTGCCCCAAAAAAGGTACGCTAAAAATCCAAAACCCAATACTCAATATTAAAATAAAGCAAAATAAAATAAAATAAAACAAAGGAAAAAGTTCCACTTTTTGATGGGTGAGAAACAGTTTTTGTCCTTACATCATGGTTAAGTTGAAGGGGAGTTGAACAGTGAAGCCCACTGCCAAGGTCAAGCCTTATGCCAAACTTTGATTTGGCATAAAAAAATTAGTTTTTTTTTCTAAATTATTCGAGGTCTTCTTTTGCTCGTGCGCAATCTTTCTACCAAATTTGACAACATTTAGTCAGGTAATCTCACTAACAGACAAAAGAAAAGCAACGCCAGATCAAAATGTAGTGTCCTGTACATTTAAACAATTCATGTTATACTCTTTGGCTTAAAAAACAAATTGTTGAAATTTCAGTCAAAAATCAGATTCTTTTTAGCCTTTTGTTTTCCAACTGAATATTAATAGACTTTAGCAGGTTGCATTTTTTGATATGCTAAATATGATCTTGTATCTATAGGACATTTAGCTTAGCTTAGCATAAAAAGCCAATGGTCAAATGTAAAACATATCTCACTAATTAATAGGAGTGAGGTATTGATTTAAATGTTTCTTGATTAATTAAAAAAACACTTTAAAATGTCCTTTGAATTTTTACATTTTGCTTTGCTACCTAGTTTTTTAATCTTTGTGATAAAACACCTATATGCAACCTGTATAATTTTTGTTTTTTTTGGCCTTTTAACCTTTATTGGATAGAGACAGAGTAGATAGACAGGAAAGCGGAGAGAAAAAGAGGGGAAGACATGCAGTAAAAGGCCACGGGTCAGACTCAAACCCAGGCCTATAGCTTGCTGGCCATATGGTATACAGTCACCTGCACACCCACTGAGCTAAACCAGCACCCTAGTCTATAACTTTTATTCATCACTAATATTTAGCATACGGTAATAATTGACATCTGCCTCATCATCTAACTGTCAGCAAACACACAAATTAGCATGTATACAGATTTCCATAGGCCAAGCAACATGCATAGTGAGATAGCCACCAGAGCCATTGGACCCTTATGCAAAGCACTTTCATACCTAGAATATTGTCACTATCCACAAGAGCAGCAAGCAAGAGCTAGATATCAGAAAAGGCAGCTGTTTCTTATAAGAGTTAGTGAGTGGGTGGCAGTGCTAAAAAAATGTTGCAGCACAACTGATGTGTAAAGAAAGCTGGACTCAAAGGCCTGTGCTTTACAGAAACTGTGTCTTAGAGTTAATGCTTAAAAGTTTGTGTGTGGAAGTTTACAAGTGCACAGAGACTAGAAGACTTTGGTAAGCAAGATTTCAAAACTGTGTTTCAGCACTGTGAACCCTTCCCCTCTTCTTCCACCCTCGCTTCCATTGATTGATTTTCTGTCTGGCTTCAGGAATTAGAACATACGTAAACACTTGAGAGTGAAGGGTAGCATCACAGTAAATCACTTGGCAAACCAGGGACAGAATATGTTTATGTTGCCTGTCAGTAAACATGTACATATAAAGATTTTTTCCCCCCTCTCTGTTTAAAAGGAAGCTGGGAAATTGTTTGAGATACCAGCTGTATCATTTCCCAGTTCTGGTGTATTCCCCTCTGCCAGAGTGCAGCAAAAAAATGTGCATTTTTTTTAACTTACAGCAGATGGAAACCTGACTCTCTGACCCTGTAAAGACTCAAATATTGTCTTTAAGC
>VOQK01004275.1:16964-27166 GCA_015052645.1 Benitochromis conjunctus | reverse complement strand
ACAACCACAAAAAAAAAAAAACAACACACCCCCCCCCCCCCCCCCCCCAAAAAAAAAAACAAAAAACAAAAAACCCCACTGCTGAGGTAAAGGCAAAAATATTTCCCCATCCAAAGTTTAATATCAGTCTATTACTGTTTAATAGTCAAGTTCCATTTATACAGTCCTGTGTAACGATCCAGCACTAAACTGCATCCTGCCACACTTTAATGACCACTTACAGAGGAACACTGGAGTAGAAAAAGTACTGCATACTGTGTTTATGCATTTGTGAACGTCAAATAGTCTGAGCTCTGTACTGTAATAATCAATAAACACCGTATGTCCTGAAAAACTATTAGGAAAAGGAGGAAAAAAAACACAATCATAATGTTTGCCACTAGAGGATGCTCTGTCTCTGCGTGAAAGCAATATCTAGTGGTATGACCCAATGTACATAGTTTAAGTATTTATATGTGTTTTTGTGCCTGTATATTATTGAGTAATCTGAAGGAGACTTTATTCTAATGTGCTGAACATTAAAAGTATAAACAGCTTCTTCAGCAGTAGTTTTCAGCAGTAATAACCAGTTGCATGCATAATAATAACATTAAATAAAAAACACTGCCATACGTGAAAGTACAGGTATTTGTAAGTGTATGTAAGATTCAAACAAATGCAGGATTTGAGGGGTCACAGTGCTGGAGTTCAGTAGGGAACCTTTTTTAGGATGCAACCATAGGAAGTGATTACACTTCTGACTGAGGTGGAAAGATTACTTATCTGAGAAAAAACAGGAAAAAAATGAGAAAAGAAGAGTTCTACCTGAGAAAGGGTTGACGAGTCGTGACAGGGCAGCGATGGTCAGTTTACCGCAGAGAAGGAAGAGATGTTAGAGCAGGGGGTTTGGTAGAATTGCAGGCTAACAACAGTCTTTTGATCTCTATGTAAGCAGCCACTGGGTGCCAGCACAGTTCAGATAGGGGGAGGGTTGTGTTGCAGGATTTATGGAAGCTAGGGACAAGTAGGGCTGCAGTATACTGGGTAAGCTGAAAGGGTGTCAAAGTGGATGAAAGAACACTAGGAAGGAAAAAAGAAAATACCTTTACCTGACATATAGCAGGAAAGAGTGGTTTCTTTGCTCGACAGAAGGAGCATTTTTTAAAGTCATATTAATTTTTTACAATAAAAAAAACCCCAACAAAAAACAAAACAGTTAACACAAGAAGCAACATGCACTTCACCAGGTCTTGTGTCTGATTCTGACATTTACTGGAAGTAGAAGAAAAATTAATAAAACCCACCAAAGAAAAGACTTGCAGTGGTTTCGGTAAGACTACTCTCATGAACATCTTGATTCCATGCCAGTGTATTAATAGAGTTTACGATACACAGTTAGGACAATAGGGTTTTTGGACAATAACAACGCTTCTGTATTTGCCTCGTTACACCACCAAAGCTGATTTTAAATTAAATAATCAAGATGTGACTGAAGTGCAGACTTTCATCTTTAATTCAAGAGGTTTAACAAAAGCATTACATTAACTGTTCAGGATTTTTTTTTATACATAGTCTCCCATTTTCAGAAGTTCAAAAGTAATTGGACAATTGACTGATAAGAAGTTTCATGGTCAGATGAAGCCTGTTCCTTCATTATTGCACGGGAAATTAAGCAGATAAAGATCTTGAATTAATTCTAAGTGTTGAACTTGCATTTGGTAGCTTCTCAATGGAACTCTCAACGTGAGGTCAAAAGAGACGTCAAGGCAAATGAAGGAGGTGATCATTAGGCTGAAAACCCCAAATAAACCTATCAGTGAGATTGAAATAAACTTTAGGCACGTATGGCTGCCCAGTGGAATGGGTCAATACTGTGTATTAATGATGTGGCTACTCATAGAAATAGAAGGGTAAATTCTGAGGTGCACAGGACTGTATACTCTGCTCATATTCAGCCAAATGCAAAACTGATTGGGCAGCGCTTCACAGTGAAAATGGATAAAGACCCAAAGCACACTGCAAAAGCAACTCCAGAGTTTCTCAAGCAAAGAAATGGGGTATTCTTCAACAGCCAAGTCAGTCACCTGCTCTCAAGTCAAGTCAGTTTTATTTATATAGCACATTTTGAAACAAGAAGAAGTTGACCCAAATGCCTTCCAAACCAATAGAGCATGCTTTTCACTTACTGGAGACAAAATTGAATCCAGAAAGACACAAACAAGATTCAGTAAAGGCCTAGGAGAGCATCACAAAGACGGACAAAGAAGAAGCACATCAGTTGGTGATGTCCATGGGTTTTGGACTTCAGGCGGTCACTGAGTTGATGCAAGTATTAAAAACAATCCTTATGTTTAAAGTGATGGTAGTTTGTCCAGTTAATGTTGAACATCTAAACATGGGAGACTATGTATAAAACAGCTGACCCCTAAAACAATTAACAATTAATGCTTTTGATAAAAATCAAAAATTAATTTACTGTGGCCTGACAGAAACGTGGTCCTGGACTGCTGGGGTTTTTCTGTGTTTTCCCTGTGCCTACGTAGCTTCACTCCGGGTATGTTAGGCTAACTGGTGAGTCTAAATTGGCCGCAGGAATGAATGCAAGCATGACTGGTTGTCTGTTTATTTGTGTTAGCCCTGTGTTAGACTGGCAGTCTGTCCAGAGTGTATGCTGCGTTTGGGATCGAGTCTAGTTCCCCGATGAATTAATTTAGTTTAAGCAGAGGAAAATGGCTGGCTGGATGCATAGACAGACGGATGGACTGGACTTTATACACAACTTCACATCTTGTTTTTGTGGTGGTATACAGATGCAAAATTACAACAAAAAAAAACTTTTCAAAAACTTACGGAGCTAATTGCACACCATGCAACTGCAACTGGACAATACAAGTTCAAGCTCATGCGACATGTCTCACCGTCTCTCTCACCTCCCCCAGTGTTTTCTTTGTAAATAAAGAGAGTCTGAAAACAACTGACAGAAAATATGACATCCAGCATAACACAGCATGCTTGTAATTTCTATGGCTGCCATGCTGTTTGGATTTATCCATAAATGGGATAATTACCCCGTGCCTGAAAGAGGAGTGTGAAACGAAAGGCATTCCAGACAAAAGAAGAAGCCTCTTGTTCGAAACAATTGTCTCCGCCACAAAATACACTTTAGTATGACAATATGCAAAAAAGTCAACTGTACAAGACAACTGAAAACAGCAGCTAGCCTCTTCACCTAAGTGTCAATCCAAAGTCATTATATAGCAGCACGCAGAGGTGTTGGAGCGTTTTGTAGCTGCTGTTCATTTGATTTTGTAGAATAGCCTACCTGTGCTGTGTATACAGTAATCCATGTAACTTACTGCAAGATACTTTTTAGCCACCCTCTTAATAATATAGGGAAGATGGAGGACGTTTCATTCATTGCTAAATAAACATAGCTGAATTATGCCAGCACATCACATAACTTCTGAATTACAATTTTTATGTATCCTCTCACGGTATCATTCAACCTTTCTCTTTTCCAGCCTTTTCCCTACCACTGCTTTGAAAACACCGTCACATTTGCCCTTGAGAACCATATCCACCAATTTGTTGAAATGCACAATCCAAGATTTATGAGAGCTGGGTATGTAGACGATCCAATTGCATGTAATATGCTTAACAGCTGTAATATCTGTTATTTGAATAAACACTTGCTGCGAGTGGGCCAGCCAGATGAGTCATAACAAAGATAAAGCACCCAGCGTCACTAAGGGCACAGGCCCCGGATGAAAAATTAAACAGTTATTAAGGGGCAATATCAAAAAAAGGCCAATTTGTAGTGTAATAAAACAATCAGAGATGTTTATCTTGAGAGTTGTGTAACAATCTCTTATTACATCTGCAGCCACAGCTCAGTTGATAAATGATTCCACTGAGGGGAGGAGATGTGGTGACTTGTCATGGCCAATATTGATTAAGCTGGGGAGTTGATGCTGTGAATGAAGCAGCCTTGAAGTATACTGCGAGAATGTACTGTGGAGTTTGTGTGAGTGTGCGTGAGTGATTGTATGTATTTGTTTGTGTAGGTAATTACGTATATGCAGCCACACGCTGAGGCCAGTGACAACAAGAAGTGTTACCAGTGATTCCGAAATGGCACCAGTCAGTGTTTTTTGTCACTCTCGCTTCCCTTCAGTCACACACACTCACACACACCCGCAAGCAGAGTTATATGCAGGCACGACACATAACCGCTCATCCTCCCTTTCATTCCCCTGAGTCGTGTATACAACTGAAATACAATGTGAGCGCGCATAGATTTTTTTTCTCTTTTTGTACCTTGATATCTCTGTTGGCCTGCTTTAGGAAATTGTAGAAATGAACTCTGGTGGCCAGGAGCATTACCATAGAGATGAAGCTCAGTAATGCAGAGTGAGGGGGCATACAGGCCAGTTAAGTGTTGAACTGATTAGAGCCACAGCTTTTCTAATTTTATATTATTCCACTTGCACTTCCTCACTTGCTACAAACCTCCCCCGTTTGTGTCTACCCATTGTAGCAAACATCTGCCTCTCTATCTCACTTTCTCCTTCAGTCTCCTTTTTTTTTTCTTCTCACTTTTACTCCAACACGGACACCGCAGCTTTACAAGGAAGCCTAACCAGCAGTTAAAAATTCTGTTCCTGACAGACTTTCATGCCATCACCCTGAATGCAGAGAAACATTTCTGAGCATTTGATTAGAGGACAAGAGACTACAACAGGAGGTTATCTGTTCTTACTTGGCACAGCAATCAAACAACAGAGCAGTCTGGCTATTTTCTTTTTTGACTCTAACAAGAAAAAAGACACGACAAATTCTTTATTTTCTATCCTTTTGATAAAGACAGCAAAATAATCTGACTAGCTCTTAAAACTTTACATGGCCCTGGGACTTTGAGCTGAAAAACAGGGAGTCTTAGTTCAATAAAACAAGCTCTGAAACTCACTTAAAAGACCTTGAGGCACACATATTCACTTCTATAGGTTATTTAAGCACCATTACTAAACTCTACATTATTTTTTTTTCTACCAAAAGGTCAGCTTTTATAAATGTCTGCTTCATTTCCTTCTGTTCTGGTGCATACAAATACACAGATGGCAAGTCACATCACAATTTATCCACAATCTCATCATCTCGTATTTTATTAACAGTAATGGGGAAAGACAGCAAGGGGGTTTTTGTATTCTTTTGTTCTTCAGTGTAATTACAAAGCAAGATGACTGACATCAAGACCTGATTAAAAGCTATTACATTATCTGCTATTCTGTCATTCATATGTTTGTGATTGATATGACTAACTGGAGTGAGCCATTTTTTTGTAGTAGGCATCTTGAAAGCTAGGCTCTGGAAATCACATCACAGGAGTGGTAATTAACTCCTTTATAGTTCAGCCTTGCAGGGGTGAGTGTGGGTGAATACTCAATGAAGTAAATTTCATATAGATGAATAAAACTGGCCCTGTGGGAAGGCAAAAGAGGGAACCTGGACGTGCCACCCTAAGGATCACAGACTGGTGAAAATGTCAGCTTACTAGTGGGGCAGGAACCTGAGCTTGTGCAAGAGGTGGAGCTCTACTGAGAATTCACGTTTTCTGTAGTGGCCCAGGAGGAGAATCACTGTTATGGGGATACTCACAAGCCCCCTGCTTAGTGCTGTTGTCCCCAGAGAGCAATTTGTACAAATTCGAGTTGTTGTCTGTGCATATGTGATAAACAGCAGTTCAGAAAACCCAGCTTTCAGGGAGTCTTTGGGTGGGGTCATAGAAGGAATTCTGGTTGGGGAACCATAGTTCTCTTGGGAGACTTACATGCTCATGTAGTTATGGATAAAGACACCTGGAGAGGGGTAATTGGCAGGAACAGCCTACTTCATCGAAACCATTGTGGTGTTTTGTTCCTGGACTTCTGTGCTAGGTATGTGTTGGCCATAACAAACAAATGTTTGAACATAGCATGAGTGTACCTGGTAGCAGAGCACTTTAGGTCAGTGATCGACTTTGTTGTTGTATCATATGATCTAATGCCATGCCTTGAACATTCGGTTGAAAATAGGAACAGAGCTGTCAGGAAATATGATTATAAGGTCATTGATGCCTCTCATAGCAGCAATCTGAGGACCTGTTGGTGGACACCAGTGGTGAGGGAAGCTGTCAGGCTGAAGAAAGAGGCTTTCCAGGCTTGGTTGGCCCGGGGGTCTTCTGCAGGAGATGGGCATCGGAGAGCCAAAAAGGTTGCGGCTTTGAAAAACTCAGGAGTGGGAGAGGGCCGTGGAGGAGGATTTTTTGCAGGTTTTAAAGACATTTTGGCAAGCTGTACAGTGACTTAGCATGGGAAAGCTGCGCATGGCTCGACGTGTTGGTTGGGGAGCAGAACTGCTGAGCTAGACAAAGATATTGAGGGGCTAAGGAAAGAGCACTTTGAGGAACTCCCAAACTCAGCCAAAAATCCCTATGTTTAGTAAGGCCGAGCCTGAAGATGCTGGGAAAATCTCATGAGTTACACTAGCATAGGTCCCTAAAGTAGTTAAGAAACAATTCTGTAGTAAGGCGCCAGGCATAGATGATTTGGCCCAGAGATGTTATAGGCTCTGACATTTTGGGGCTTTGGTTAACACACTTCCTAACTGTTTCATGGAGGTCTGGACAGTGTCTGTGAAGTGGAGGCCTGGAGTGGTGGGAGTACAGGATTCTGAGCCATCAGTATAATCAAAAGTCAAGCATGTTTTCCGTGAGTGTTGGACTCCATCTGTGGATCATCAGAAGAAATGCAGGCATTTTACCGGACTGACATGATGAAGGGAGAGGTGAGTCAAAAGACAAAGCTTTCAAGTTACCAGCTCATTTACATCCTAACCCTTACTTATGATCATGAAATCTGGGTAATGACCATAGGGTGATGTGGATCTTGGAACTCCTGCATGTTGAAACAAACCCGCTGAGGTGGTTTGGGTTAGAATGCCTACGGGGCGCCCTTGGATGTTATCTGGGCATGGACAACTGAGTAAAGACTATGGCAAAGACCTGGAACCTGTTGGTGAGATTATTTATCTGACCTTGAAAAAACCTGGAAGAAATGGAAAGTGTAGTTGGGGAGAAGGACATCTGGAATACCCTGGTTAGTCTGCCGCCACCACAACCTGACAGATAAGCGGATGGATGGATAGATTGATGGGTGGATGGCTAGATGGTAAGATTGAAAAAAAAAGCTTGAAACTGCTATCTGTTTATGAGTTGATATAAATAAATAATTTATGACCAGAATATTCAAAGCACCAGCCTGCAGTCAGAGTGATGGGGAGAAAGGAGAGTTAAAAACAAGATACCCTTGTAGAGGGGGCACTAAGTTACACAGAGTTCACTACTGTTACAGCATTTTATTATTCAATCATAAAAACATCTACCCATCAATTTCTGCGTAGCCCATCTATAGCCATAGAAGGAGAACAAATATCCAGGGTTATGTTTTGCTTCACTGAGCACATGTAGCGCTATTGCGTCCACATATGATTTATTTCCATGCTTTAGTTAATACATGATCATGTTATACAGGTGTACAGCTATACAGAAAGAACCAGCATAGCATCTTTTGATGCATGGCCATGATGAAACCTGACCATGCTTGGCCTGGTCTACTGCACTGACATATTATTGTTCCGTCCATGCGTAGAAGGATAAATCATGTGTTTTAAATGTACATTAGAGAATTCTTGAGAAAAACACTTCTGCTGTTGATGTAGTGACTTGCTTACTGGCAAAGCAGTGGTTTGCTCACATTTATTTATTAAAAAAAAGATATTTGATATATACTTATATATAAAAAAGAATGTGCATTAGAACTTTAGAAAATACTTAACAGAATATTTCATTTTCAATGATTATACAAGTAATTCAGATGTGCACAATTCAAGTACCATTATTCTTTGAGCAAGGAGTCAGTATAGCATAGCCCACAAATCTCCTGAAGCAGGAACTAGAACGGTGAAAAAATAACTGACAATGAAAGGGATTTGCATGCTTTTGAGCGATTATGGATATAACGTGTTATTATACTTTTATTTATTAAGAGGGCCCAACAAAAACATGACAACATGAGCTTATGAAGGAAAAGAGGAATATAAGTCATATGTTATTTTAGGGGGTCTACCAGGATATATGTATATATTTTAAACACATACTTTAGGTTAAAATAAAGCAGCGCCTCTTTTTATCCTCTGGTTTTAAGGGACGCCTGCCAAAAGTCCAGTCTGACTCTGAATATGGCCTTCTATGAGCTGTCAGATAGCAAAACCCTGGTGTTCAACCATACATGTTTGGATGTGAATTGGACCAAGAACAGAGAGAGTCTTTATTCATCTGCCAAAACAAGAGTCCAGGTGAAGGCTAAAGCCTTGATGGGTGTATGTTTTAGTGCTAGGCATCTGCCTGCCAGCTAGATTATGTTAATTCTATCTTACCTTATTTTGTTAACCTTGACGGCGAGGTAAAACATGGGCAAAGTAAGAACATTCTGGGGTATTTGCTTTCACCAAAAATGTTCATCGTCAGTCCCAATCTATTTGTTTTCCTTTTTTCTTTTTTACAAACAAAGAAGCCCATCAGTTTCAGTGGATCTTATAGGCTCTTGTTGATCATTCCCAACGTCAAACCTGTGGACATGATGTTCAAAGCTTAAGGGAATGCTAGTTAACTGTGCAAAATGTTAACACAAAAGTAATTCCAGTGATTGTGGAAACATAAAAGAGTAATCCAACGGGATTTTAGTTTCTCTGATGCAGGGAGTACATAAAGACTGCTCTTGTCACAACATTTGATGTGCTTTACTCATGGCCTAGATACTGAAAGTTGGTAGAAGCTTCAGATGTGTGCCAAACTATAGCCACTAGAAAAGTGTTATGACATTGTGTTACCCAGTGACGTAGATTTCTAAAAGGGGTGAAAATCTAAAAAGGTGATAATGTAGTGCTTTCTCTGTGAGACATTAACGTTAGGTGTTGACTGTGTGGCTTGAAACCTTTCAGATATTTCACAAAGGCAAGAGGCCAGCATCTTTTTTTTTTACTGTTTGTATATGTACATTGTGGATAAACCTCTGGTCTTTAAGAGGAAACTGATGGGAGACTAGCTTATTAAAAAAAACTGCTGCTGGCTGGCTCCTTTCACTGCCTTGAAATCAGTTACCATCTGTACTTTGTGTGGAAACAGAGCTAGCTGTAATAAAATAACTCTGATTTATCATCGAACAAACAAGTGTCCTCTTCTTAACTACCTTGGCCAACATGTGTGATCTAAGAATCTTTTAAAAAGTCCATCCATCCATCCATCCATTGACTTCCGCTTATCCTTTTCAGGGTCGCGGGGGGCGCTGGAGCCTATCCCAGCTGTTTTGGGGCGAGAGGCGGGGTACACACTGGACAGGTCACCAGTCTGTCGCAGTCTTTTAAAAAGTCTTTTAGCATATTAGCAAAGGAGAGCTTTTGATTAAAATCGCCATGTCTAAATTAATAAACATCCAAGTTGAACAGCTGCAGGCTCCGCTAGCACTCAGCTTAGCATCAATGAAAAATGACTTGGTTGATGATGAGCAGTTTTTGGCAGAATAATTACTTTTACTTCTGATACTATATGTACACTTTGACAGTAACCCAGTTTTTCTGTGTAGTGCGGTTTTCCATAGTGGTTTATTGTTATTTTTGCTACAGGAATGGTTCTAAAATAGTTCTCCAGCTCTTGTCATTGTCAGCTGATAGTAAATAATCATTTTAATGCTAACTATAGAAGTAATAATATTTTACAATTCTTCAGCTGGGGATCAGAGTTCGAAGGTAAAAATGTCCTGGAAGAGTACAGTAAGCTGCAGAAGGCTGTCAGCATATATAAAAAAATAAAAGACAAGCATGACATAATTAATATTCTTTAAAATGGTCCAATTACTCTGATCCATTTTTCTTTTTTCCATGTCTACCTTTCTGTAAAAGTCGCTGCACATCATAGCCACACCTTGCAAAATGAGTGCTCCGTGTACTTCTACTCTCCCACATGGTTTGTCTATATCTGTGTTAGATGTTTGACTACTTTATTGCATCATGCACGAAGCAGCATTTGGTGCACTACCCCCACCCCCACCACCGCCTCCAGCATTTCTCTCGCAGTTACTCTTTCCTAGTGTTTCACTAAGTTTTGATTGGCTTTACTGCTTTGGTTTAAC
>VOQK01004275.1:3646-14676 GCA_015052645.1 Benitochromis conjunctus | reverse complement strand
CTTTCGGTATCTTTTTCTTTTTGCAAAAAAAAAAAAAAAGAAAAAGAAAAAAGGGGGCATTATGCATCAACGTGACAAGAGTGACAGCATCACCTTCACAAAGCAAGTGAAGCTTCATTTCTTCCCTTTCTCAATCATTGCTTGTCTTTCGTCACAACCCAAAAGTTTTAAAGCGTTCACCATGGGGCATTCTTCCTCTGCCAACTATTAAGGAAACTAGCCATTAAAAGACAAACACATGAGTAATATGATATGTTTTAATTAAATGCTAAAATCCTACACTCAGTTAACAGGCCTATATAGAGCTGTGGGGTCAGGTTCCTGTGTTAATGCACTCTCAATCACCTCTGAT
The DNA here is from genome assembly GCA_015052645.1 of Benitochromis conjunctus. Classification (NCBI taxonomy): domain Eukaryota; kingdom Metazoa; phylum Chordata; class Actinopteri; order Cichliformes; family Cichlidae; genus Benitochromis; species Benitochromis conjunctus. The sequence goes on along the minus strand of VOQK01004275.1, from coordinate 14,324 downwards.
CATGTGGCAGTTTATGAAAAAAGGTGTTTTTTGAGGCAAGAAAGGAAGTGTAAACTTTGAAATACCAGGAAGATATCTGCCGCTGCTCATTACATGGCGGTGTAAAAACAGCAGTGAGAGTATTCGTCTTTGGATCATATTTGGCCTTTTTAGATCTGATTATGCAATTTAAGTTCAGATTTGTTATTTAAGGGGAGCATTCCGTATCATTTCTAAAAAAAAAATTAGCACGGCTGTTTTAGAGGTTCAAAACTGCATGACCTGTGAGGCTCACCCTATTCCATTTGCTCTTTTAATGTATGCTTCACGTTGTTAATTGGTACTTAGTGATTGCAGTGGTGTATCAATGTATATATGTATGAGTCTGTCTCTCTCCTATTTGGATGCTGCCTGCTTTCCTGTTTTCATATAGTCCTCTATCATAAAATTAAGTAAACTCAATTTTGGATGGACAACACATGACATATTATACTAAGTACACCCCACTGCTAGCAAGAATAACGTGAAGTGTATTGAAACAATCTCAAGGTTCTGTAGGACTTTATCAGCCTCTCACATCATTAAGGAGGAATTTTGCCCCACTTGTTTTTTACAAAAGAAGGTTTGTAGGCATTCACTGAAGTCTGGATTTAGACTGGGCCATTGCAGGACCTGGGTTCTTTTCTTCTTCAGTCATTCTGATCTAGATTTGCTTTTGTGCTGGTTTTTGTACTGGTTCATTGTCCTAGAATATTTTGGTATGCAGAGGACTAAGGTGCCCAAGTTCAGTGGCTGCAAATCAAGCCTAAATTTTCATCACTCAACCGCAATGCTTAACAGTTAGTATGAGGTGTTGTATGTGTAGGTTCTTAGTCATCCAGGTGATGTTAGTCTTCAGCGCTTGAAAACAATTGGATTTCTTCAAGTTCACCTGCCATCCAAGAGGTTAGAGGCAAACAAAAGGTGGAGAGTCCCAGGTATTTAACCCCTAGTGGGGTTCGTTCCCTGTGGACGTGATCCTGAGTGTTGTTGACCTACTACTGATCTTGTGAGTCATCACATGAACCCAAAGGACATCGCTCCTAAGTTGTGCTGCCCTGTTCCTTTTAGAGAGAAGAGGCTTTCTTCTGGCATCCTACCTAGAATAGAATAATCCTTTAATTGTCCCACAGGGGGAAATTCGGTAAAAAGAGTCCTACTTGTTCAGTCTTTTTTTTAAATGTACTGTCATGAACTTTAACATTTAACATGCTTACTGAGGCCCATAGAGCCTTAGAAGGTTGGGTGTAGCACTTGGATTTGTTTCTCTGAGCCTTACATGGTCTGACCTTGGGGTAAATTTGCTGGGACATTAACTCCTGGGAAGACTGGCAAATGCCCTCCATTTGTGAAAATCTCTCTCCATCACTATAGCGTGATGGACTTCAACATTATTAAATTGGAAATGATCTCATACGACTTCCCAGACCAATTACATTTTCACAGTTTTCTGCCTTTTGTCTTAGGCTTTGTTAAATAAATAATGATACACTGTAAAAAGCCATGCTTTGTAGTTCATCTGAGATTGTATTTACCTAGGACCTGCTTGGGACTAGGTTACACGTAAGTCCTGATATGTAAGCCATTAAAATCAAAAGTGAATCAAATAGAATCAAAAGTGAGTGTACTTTCTTTTTCACCATGGCTGTACATTCACCTTTTCAGGCATGGGAGTGACACTGATGTACCAATTAGTGGCAGGATGTAATTATAGTACATATAAGTGCACAATGAAGTAAATAGAAAGGATGTAATTTTAGGATAAACCAAACCAAACTAAAAACATCTTGTCATTAGCCTGCATTCATTGTCAGCTCGCTGGACAAAATTGTAAAAAATATAATCGGTCTTTTTGGGCCGAACTTGTTATACTGCCACACCCACATTTACACATGTAATGAACGAATGCTTGAATGACATCGTAATATTTTGTTACAGTTCTGTAATTTTACAGCAATATGCAAAAATCTCTCCCCAGGCTTACTTCAACATCCTGTGCAAAGCAAAGTGTGATCAATTTAATACCAAATGTATGCAAAACAGTCGTAAATCATGGATTGTATTTCATACTGAGAAAAAAAAAAGACCTGTGAAGCTGTGACTCAATTTATACAATTCATCTCAATCATCTAATATTTCACTTTGAGGTGGTGGTGCAGAGGAATGGGTGTGTGTGTGTGTGTGTGTGCGTGTGTGTGAGAGAGAGAGGGAGAGAGAGAGAGAGAGAGGGAGAGAAAACCAGTAGACTGTGGAGGTGAGAAAAATAATGGGGCAGAGGGCTGTGGAATAAGACTTGCATCTGCATATCAAAGAAGGTGTGGAGGGAAGTGTAGAAAATGATGAGAATAAGAACTGTAGCATGTTTCTACAAATGCATAGAGTGTGAAGTAGGATCTTATGGGAGCAAAGTCATTATGAAGACAAAGCTAATGTTCTTTTGACAAATGACATAGTGGATTTGATAAGCACAGTAAGTACCACAGTAAGATAACATGGCATAATACACATGTTTAATTAACGACACTGCATGGCAAGTACTAACCTACTGTGAGCTGAGCCTTTCTGGTTAGACTTACGCCGGCTCAAATTTCTATCGTTAACGGAAAAAAAGTAAAACAAAGATGAAAGTTTAGTGGGGTCGATGAATACAAAATACATACTGGTTAAACAAAAATTTCACCACAGAATTTGACACTGATTTAAATAATGGATGCCCAGAGTAACACCTTTCTTTTTTGTTTCCTCTAGTCTCTCTTCAAAAAGTACTGAACCGTGTACTGTCGGTCTATTTAAATGCTTTTTGTGCTTCGTTTCAGACATACTCTGCACCAAGAGACGTGTGCGTTCTTTATCCAAACAGGCACATCAGCCTGGAAGTGCACTTTGCCTGTCATCTGCATGTAATCAGCCAAGTGTGCCTTTAACTGCAGGGAACCATATAAGTGTAGCTAAGTATGCATCTTGCAATTAGCATGGAAATTTTTCTAGCTTCAAAGCACAGGTGCAAATTGCGCAGGTGTAAGAAAATGAAGGCTGAGATGGAAAACAGGAAAAGTTCTCTATAAATGTTCTCTCTGAAGTGTGACTTAACTTCTTGGAAAGATAAATAACCACAATACCTAACCAACTTCAAAAAGAAAAAGTGGATGGAGAGCTGTGGCTGAGTGGTCATTTTACTTGATGTTCAGAACTGAAAATAGGGCCCTTTTAAGAGCCAAGTAGATTTGTCTGCAGCTACCTTGACGGTGTCGGGGAAACTCTTTATAGAGATCATTAGTGAGTTACAATTTTCCCCAAGTTAAAAAGATAATAAATTCTCAGCTAGAGCCGAACATGATGATCCATAATGTTTGTAACTTTGCAATTATCTAACTTTTGTTTTGACGTCTTTTTTTGATTTTTGACCATTCCTACCAGGCTGGCTGTATCTTAAGACTTCCAAGTCGCTGTGCCAATGACTGTCACAGAGCACAACAACCATACTTACAGTATATTTAGTAAACAGCACTATTTACTAATGAGTATAGACCTTGCCAAACAACTTTGGGCTGTATAAAGGTGAGACATTCACTAAAATGTAGGAAAAGGAAAAGTTAATAGTCCTGTGACTTCTCTTTGGTAATTTACTGTTTGACAATTTCTTCATTTTTAAGGGATTAATTCCTCCAATTAAAAGAGCTTTGATTAATTCTTGCCTGCTAGAGAGGATTTTAAGAAATTTAAAAAGAAAAAAAATAAAGTTTTTAAATTGTAAGAAATTTAAAAGCAGGGACCAGAACATATTTTAAGTATATCATATACACTATATTATTTTATATTGATCTCATAAGGTGAAAAACGGTATGTCATTCACTCTGTGTCTCAGGTCTGCCAAGGTTTTAACACTAGTTTTAATGTTTCGATTTTGTAATGTCATCAGAGTCCTTGTATTGAGTACATGTGTATTGACTTTCTATAAATATAATATAACCCAGCTCGTAGAGTTGGAGGCTGGAGGCTCAGGCCCCACTGTGCATCCTACTGTTTGAGGGCAAAGGGATAAAGACTGCCTCTTTGCCAGGGTTTATAATCCTCAAACTGTGCCTTTGTTTCATCTGTCAAACTGTGCCTTGTTGAGTGTATTAGAGACAGTTACCAACTGGTTTAGCCTCTCAAACCTTCGGTAAACCTTGGCCCTTTAGTTCCAAATTTAAGCTCTGGACATGTCAGTCTTTCCTCAAAACAGTCTAAAAGTAACTCTTTGGTTCCTTTTTAGCTTAGAGTTGATAAGGTGATCACAGGTAACAATCACAAGTAACCCCTGAAAGCCTAGTAGGAGTAACCCTTGAAGGGCTTTTCTAATCTGAGTGGTTTGTGTTATATTTCAGGTCTGCTTATACAACAAAATGACTGGTTGTGCATCAGAAGTTAGTGAGGTTGATATCTGCAGCTACTCTTGGAAAAACCTAAGTGTCAAAACTCGTCATTGAGGGTACAGAGAAGGTCGTCAGATGTTGCCATTATGGGGGAGTTTAAACTATAGCTTTTTATTCCTGTGAATGCTCTGAAGCCTCTTAATTTAAAACGTGAGGTCCAAACAAAACCTAGAGAGAAATATTTTCAGTTTGCATTGACCTGTTCTGTATACTTTGGTAATTGGTTGACATTTCCTGAATGAATGAAAAATCTCATTCACTTTAAACCAGTGTTATTTTCCTATAATATTTCATGAGAGAAAGTGATGGATTTTATTGGTCATCTTTTAAAATACCTCGTTCTAGCTAATACGCGCATTAGTCTGATTCTTTCTGTTGCTACTTAACAGCTTCTCTACGTTCCAATAACATCTTCAAGGACGCTGCTGACACGATTGTGTCGAGTGTTAAGTCCCAAATAAATGAAACTTAATGGCATTTAGAACTGCTTCTTTTGAAAGTTGTTTATATTAAGAATATAAGGCTTTTAAAGCAGAAGTGTCCCCCTTTTATACACTTATCTGTGGATTACTGAAATGCTGAATTCTCTGAGGAATTATGTGAAATTACAGTACCTGAATTATAGCACGTTTCTGAGAGAAGACTTCACACAAACACCTCACAAAGGCTCTTATGTTAATATTATTCAAATTGCTTCTTTGACTATAATTTGACCATTTTAAAATGAAATTAATGGTGTAAAACTGCAGACTCGAAACACTCACCTTGTGCTCACCACCCTTCCTGAGCACAAGGGGAATTTAGCAGGATCGCATTTGACGATGCCCAAAGAAACTATCAATACATTCAAATAAATGCTACCTAGATCGAAAATTTCAGCCATTTTTGAGAGACGGAAAGGTTTCTCAGTTTCATAAAAGTATGTGCTGTAAAGTCATGACCCTGTGCCAAGCACAACTATTATGACCCATAGGGCAGAGCAGTTGAAAAGCATTTCATGATCACACCGCTGAAAGCGGTGCCTATATAGTATGCGCATGAGATAGTGACGACAGACACAGAGAATGTGAGATATAGGCTGAGCATGTTTACCGTGGATACTGTATTTGTGCATAAATAGACCCTATCATCTCTCAGTGTTGAGCATTTCCTCACAGACGGCATGTGACTTATCAGAGTGAGCCAGGTTTTCAGTGAGCTGACAGTTTAAGGAGAACTGCCATGGGATAAGTCTCAATCCTCACTCAACCATTACACTCTCATGCCCTTCTCACTCTCTCTCTCCCTCTGTCACACACACGTATCTACATAGACACGCACGCACACGCACACACTGAAGCAAACAGATGCAGCAACCCAATGGCAAACCTTGACTACTGATTCTCAGAGCTGCCTCAATGTGTCTCCCGAGATGCAGAAAAACTGTTCAGATGTGAAACAGCAGGTCTCAAGGGAAGACTAAGTGTCTACAAGTTTAGCTGGAAATAATATAAAGACAGATTCTTTTTTCAATAGATAAGAAAACAATGAAAGGGAGAGAAAAAACATAAACTTATAGGACGAGACAAGATTCTAGATAAGATTAAAGAAAAATCAAGAACAACATAATGAACAGTCACTAACAATAGAAAGAAAAAAAACAGCACATGAACATTATTCAGTATAGTCGTGTAAGTGTAATGCATGTACTTGTACACTAGTTACCGGAAGGTCATTTGGAATATCTGTCCCAAGTTGACTTGCTGGGTTTTGTTGTTGTATCCGTGCAGCATCTCACCAAACAGGGTGTCATTGAAGTAGACATCCTGCTTAGGGCATTTTGGTCCATCACAGTTGTCTGACTGCAGGAGACAGGAGCGCCCATCGCCTGCCAGCTTGTACTCTTGCACACATCTGAGGAGGAAGGAAACACTGTCAATACAATGTATGATATGCAATCTAGGAGACCTTGTTTACACTTGAGGTGAAAGCATAGCGCTGGCGAGATTTGAAACAGAAGATTGAGCTGTAGCGGGCTGATTGCGATTTGAAAGACTGACATTACATACAAGGATGTTCCCATGTTCCGACTTTAATTTTCCATCTATAAAGACCAATACAGAGAAACTCAACATGCCAAAATCTTACCGATTTTCTTCAGCATTCCCTCAGACTAATAACACCCTAGCATAGACAATCACAACAAACTTCTTGAACCTACATTTTTCCAGATTTTCAGTTTATATACCGTTGAATCTACTTTCTCAGTATCAAAGCTAAAATACCTTTTACATATGCAAAGTGCTATAGTCGCAATTATCACTGCAGAGTTTGTGGACACGAGCACTCTGGTGAAACCGTTTTAAAACAGTTTCCAGTGGCGCTGGATTCAGCAGACCCTGCAGTTAGTCACAATTACAGCTTGCGCTTTTTTGTGCAATCCTGTCTTATAGACCAGGCTGAGCAGTTAGTGCTGTTGGATAGGACTGAGCGCAGGACTCACGCAATTGTTCATGTGTCTTCACCTCAGTGGGAAGGAGATGTCAATTGCTGTTGGCAATACTCAGATCTAGTGGAGCTGGGGCTTTCTGTAGTTGAAGGCAAATCTGTTTCCATTTTTGTAAACAAGCAATTTGCATAATTACAGAACAAAGTTATACCATTCAGATGGTTTTATTAATTTAATCTGTTCTTACCACAGACCACTTTTAAAAAGCAATGTGCATTTATCACAGAACGTGTGGATATACAGGCTAGTGATTTAGTCGAATAAATTTATGACATTAAACAGGATATCACGGTAAATGGACAGAGCCTCAATTGTCATGTTTGCCCACAGTGCAAGGATACCAAATGTTCTTGGGAAAATGAGCGCATCGTTCCCGATCAGACACAGATCAAGCTTCATGTTTCTTTAGGCTTCTGCTGTTAAGTTCCCATCAAAAAGTCAACAGATGCACTTAGACATGTTTTCAAGTATCCTTTTATCAGTTACCAGGTCCCAGGAATTAAGCAACTTTCATTGGCATGATCAGAGCAGTTTTCATAAATGGTCAGCCAAACATAGTAACTCAACTAGAGTCTTGAGGTATAAATACCCTCAAAGAAGATAGCTATTTAAAGAAAAATGGGAAGGACAACCCTAAAGCTAGCAAAAACACTGACAGGAGTACTTCCTGTATTTTTGGTTTCTATTTGTAGCCCTTTTTCACACCTTTCATGTTTGGAACAACAATATAATATTTAATATTGCTCCAGGAATATCACTCCTTTTAGAAAATGGGTAAAAAGACCAATATAGAAGTTCAGTTCTTTGTGGCAGAAATACTCACTAAGCTGAAGGGTTTTATTCAATGTAGACCACAATCTTTTCTTTAACAGTTCCATGTCCCAAACCTGAGCATGTAACAGAAAAGTGACGATAACAATACATTTTAAGCAAGAAAAAAATATTTAATAAGTCTTTTCCAGCTACCAGGGACCACCGTGCAGGTAGTTTTTTTTCTCTGCTTTTCATCAAGTTGCAAAGTAACAGTGTGATTGCACTGAGAAATCCAAGTAGTCTGCACTCAAAAGGAAACCCAAGTATTTACAATATATTGGGTATAATCAAAAAGTTCTATGAATTAGCGCAAACAAAAACTATACCTAATTGAAATTTGGCATGATTTCCCCTGAAAGATTATCTTGATTCTACAAAATGACTATCACACAGAGGCTCACTGCCAGCCATGACAGCAGGACTTCCACTCTTGATGCAGGAGCTTTAGAAAGTTTTTAGCTAAAGAGTCCAGTTTCAATGAATGTCATGCGGAGGGTGGCACCAAGATAATGGTCATCCTCTTTGTTTTCAACATTCAAAATGATGTGAACTACCAAAAGATCCCCCAGTATCAGACTGCCAATGCAAAGCAGTCCATGTATCATGCAGAGAACTTTGGCACGTGCCATATTGTGCTGGGACTTAATGCACTGACGAGTCTGGAGTTTTTGTTGTTGTTTTCTTATCTACATATATACAATCTTCACAGACCCATCAGATTTGACTTCCACTGCTTCCACAAAATGAAAATCAGGTTAAAGGTTCACTGTTTTGACACAGTACCTCTGTAACATTCACTGCCAAGAGAACAGAACGGGGCTTCCACTGAGCAGTCTAAAAATAGCAGCTGGGCTAGAAGCTGTGAGCACGATTTCAAAGGTGAGATTCACTAATATCACTTGTATCAGGTACAGTATTTGAATTGTATGGGCAAATTCATGCACATTTTTTTTTTCACATCTTTGCATTGTATATGTTTTTTGTAGATTATGCTTGTAATGGCTATATTAGAACTGTATAATATGTATTTATCAATCTATCTATATGGCTTTCTATCTAGAACTGCGACTTACTCAATTGTTTATTCACTGGTTTTTTCGTATTTAGTATTCTTTTAAATTTATATTTGTGTAATCGAAATAACACTCATGACACCTACTTCCAAAGGAAGCTTTATTGGCACCCTGCAGACATCTTTCTTTTCTCTATTTACTACTAGCTATTCTCACCCGCAAAACATGAGTACATTGCTGGAACTTGGGTCATCTTCAAGGGGCACAAGCTGCTGGAGACACAACTGTTCACAACCTCCATTGAAGCCATCCGTACAGTCAATGCCCCTGGAGTAGTCATAGCAACCTGAGCCATCCTTCATTGGCCTCAGCCCCTCAGGACACTGTAAGAAAAAGAAAGAAGGAAAGGTGGTGGGAGGGATATGGGCAGGGGGTGAGGATAAAGGCACAGAATAAGAATAGAGAAGAAGAGAATAAAACACAGAGGTCAGAATGTGCATTTTAATCGGGATTGAAAAGTACTGAGAGGACAGCGATAGTAAGACTGTGAAGATAAGACAGTAGTAGTAGGGAGTAAGACAAATTCAAGAAAAGAAGAATTTAAGCCAATTATATTTTTCTGACACAACACAATAAAAGGTGGAGCCGCTTAAAGGATTAGAAAATGAAACAACAGCAGCTTGGAAGCATCACCACAGCTCATTTTACTACCTGAGTAGAAAGCCCCCAGTTCACACAAAGGTCTGTGTTTGTGTTGTTTTTTTAAATGCCAGGCAGAAAGAAAAAAAAAACTCACAGGAGAAAGATATAGACATAAGCATCAGCAATTAAAATGATTATCGTTTGTGAAATCATTCCACGCTGATAAAGCGCGATAAAAGAAAATAATAAACTTAAGTGTTGCAAATGAGCCAAGGGATTTCAAGAAACAGAAATAGCCACTCTTGTTTGCTAGGAATTTAGTCAACTGATACTTTTTAGATGGATAATAATTAGCAAAGTCATTAGTGGCTCACTAAAAAGTGGCGCCCCACCTTGCAGTAAATTATTGATAACACAAGCTTTTATCACCGGGTTGTTGTTGTGACATTTCATTTCAATATGAAGTATTAGTTCAACTTTGAGTTCCCATCAACCAAACACAAAACAAATCACATTTATCGGAGTATGTCAACTCAAGCCAGAAATCTGACGAGGAACAATGGGTCCAGCACCCTAGTCATTTAACTGGCTAATTTAAAGTGCAGAATTTAATTTATGAAGTGGATTTTTAAATGAATTATATTTCCTCCAGCACAAGAAATACTAATTATTCATAACTGCAAAAGCAGCAGATGTATTATATAAGAAAGTTGGACTCCATTAAAAATGTAATATTGCTAACAATAAATAACTTCTTGACTTAATAGCTTACGCTCATAAATTATATTGCATTATTCATCTCATATGTAAACAAGATGCTTATTAGACAAACAAAACAAAAAGGTCAGACTTTTCTGCTGACTCGGCTTAACCGTCAAGGCAACCAAGTGCTGCTATCATTAATTTTGATAAGTGTTACCATATCAATAAGCATAAGAAAATGTGTGTATGTGTGTGTGTGTGTTAATTGTTTTAACAATTAGCAGAATATTAAAATATTATACATTCTATGTATAAATCATATATTTTCACGACGCAGTTGCTGAAGCTTTGTGGGCTCCATGATGTGACTCTCTCATACCATCACATCCTAAAGATTCTCTCATGGACTGACAGGTGAAGACAGTGAACTCCTTCTTATGTTCAAGAAATCAGTTTGAGATTATTTGAGCTTTGTGAAATGGTGCGTTATCCTGCTAGAAGCAGCCATCAGAAGATTGGAATGATGGTGGCAGTCATGGATGGATGGACATGGTCATCAACAAGATTCAGGTAGGCCGTAGCATTTA
>VOQK01004273.1:2640-14917 GCA_015052645.1 Benitochromis conjunctus | reverse complement strand
GTAGCTGTAATACACATCGTCTCTGAAGAACATGTTTTTAGTGCTGTGCTTGAACACTTCTCATCTGTGCAGGTTTGACACTGATGGGCTCCAGCTGCAATCAGGAGAGAAACATAGAAGTGATGATTACATTTTAAATATACAATTGATGATGTGGTTTCAATGTTTGTATAAGTAGAAATTTCTTTTTGTATAAATTCGAAATCCAATGGAGTTAACACAGGCATGTTCCATTGAATCAACATCTTAAAAAAATACTCTCTTTTACCTGCAGTACTGTAAGAAATAGTGGAGTTACCTGTGCTGGAGAGTGCCCAGATGACAATCAGAGCAGTCAGCTTCATTGATATGAACAGGTCAGTTCTGGAGATTAATTTCCCTTGACTATGATACTAAATCTTTGGAGCAGTACTACACTTTATATACTGAACAGGTGAGCTCAGGATTGGGTGTGTTTACATTTTTTCAGTATGACCTTTAGACAATTTACGCCTGTTTTGTCAAATCGTCATTTCAGCACACTTTACCACACCCTGTATTCAGTTGCATATTGGAACAAACAGGGTGCATAATAGCTATTTAATTTCCAAATATTAATTACTGAGAATGATCTCCTTTTATGTGTCACTTAATTTTCTTTTGGTTACGTGTTCATGCATGTTTTGAATTTCTTCACCCACTAAATTAAAATGAGTCGATGAATGCCTGGTACAGTATGGAATGAATGTTCATGGTGAGCTGTTCCTCCCTCATACTGCATGAGGTATCTGTAGCTATTTTTTTTAATTCTCTCAGAACCCTCAAAAAAGATTTTAATATATAGTCCAGTGCTCTATCAGTTTAGGTCATTACTCTTTTCTAAAGGCTTAGCACCATAAACACAATTTAGCTATCAGATGCACTAACCATGGAAGCTTGTCTGTCTGGCTGTAGTTATTGTAAAGGCATAGTCAATGCAAGTTTGTGACTTGAGTTACAAACAGCCACAGCTTATAAGCAAAGGCTGACACACCGTCCTCTTTCTATAGTTTATAGAGATAGCTTGACATCATTAAGTATGCTGTTAATTTATTATGATATACTTCAGTGGTCCTATATATAAGCACACATTTTGATTGCACATTTGTTGTTTCTGCTAATCTGTAATGTTAACAAGCCCAGTAACCAGTCTGTTCAGTGAAATTAATCAAACAGACGTTTAAAACTGCTGCAGCAGCAGGTGTGGCACCAGTCTCACCTTGATTGTCACATTAATATTTGTACAGTGAAGAAACTGTACTTTTTAAGGGATAGTTTACCTAAATATGCACCTAAAATTATTTTACAATACACATATAATATAAAGAAAGTACATCTTTAAATTTTCAGATTTATGATTTACTTATCAAGACATGAGATAATCGACCTGTGTTGGAGTAACATTCACGTAACTGCTCTGCTCTGTGTTGGTACAAGGCATTGAAGATGATAACAGTGGGTGAATTATATTCTTAAATGTAGTTACAGTACTTTCAGAAAGACATCTACTGTGATGGAATCTATTCCCCACTGCTGTGTAATCAATTATTGCAAATTTAACTGTAATTAGGAATTGATTGGTTTAGAGTGTGATTAAAGTTTTGGGTGAGATATTTGACATTTTGAGAAAAAACGATTGAGTCTAATAACAGATTAAATGTTGTGTTGAGGCTGTCATTTTTGGCATCTTCATGGATTTTAGCCCTTAGCAGGTCTTAGAATTAGGAAAATACACATTTAGTTTAATGTGTTAATTAATGCAGCAATATTGTACTGTTAGTTTTCATTATACAGTGCCAAATCACAACAACAGTTGCCTCAAGGAGCCTTATATCGTAAGGTACAATAATACATACAGATCTGTATTGACCAAAGACCAAGACAGACTTTTAATTCATTTGAGAGCCTGATGCTTAGCCTTTTCCACCCTAGCTGGAAAACTCAAAACCAGTCTTATTTGTTATCATCTATTGTTCCCCTGGGCCTTACACAGAGTTTCTGTCTGATTTCTCAGATGTTTTATCTGATTTAGGGCTCAGCTTAGATAAAAGAATGAATGTGGATGATGCTAAATCAGTTTTCTTATGTCTTCAATTCAATTCATAGTAGGCCAAGTGGAACTCAAAGCTAGATTTTAAACCACAGCACAACAGGATCCAATGTTGATGACGGCAGGCGGGAAATGGAGATAAGTATACCATGAGTGGATACCAGTCCCACTGAAGGCAGCACAAAAGCAAACACACCTAGTGCACAAACCAACCCTAACAGTCAGCAGACTAGGGACAATATAGAAAGGAAAGAACCTGGGTGGAGACAGGCAATCAAGAGGCCAAGAGCAAGAGAAGTACCTGTATGTCAGGCACTGGACAGGATCTCAGTGTTATTCTGGCACATTCACTGCATGGACAGATAGAAGCTAAGCTTAAACTCGTGGGTGACATCTTATATGAGGAGTACAGGAGCAGGTTTGGGGAGACCAACAGAAATCAAACGACCTCCTATGAGCAAGCTCTTGGAGACAATGGGAAGGAGAAACTCCCTTTTATCAAGAAGAAACCAGGGAGGTGCAGTCATTTGCCACAACCGGTTGGGGATGAGACAAAAAACATACTGTGGAAGAGAGTCAGAGATGAATAAGTAATGATAAAAGAGTGGATGCAACATGCAAGATTGTTATACTCTCTTAACCATATAATCACAGTCTACCATCACAAAATCACACTGCCATTCTAAACTGGTAAGATAGCTGCTTTTATTTTAAAGTTTTTGAATATAAACCCTTCTTTTATAGTGCAGGCTGGACACATAGCTTCATGTATCTCAATTCTAACAGTGGAGAATAACTGCTGGCCACTGACAGGTACGTTTGACTTGCTCTCATATTGAACTGGAGATAGACCATAAAAAAACCAATGAAGACCAGTTCGACCAGAATAGGAGCATAAATGTTTAACAAACTAAAATAATAAATTAGATCAGCTCCTTGGCTGGCAACTAGCAATATGCCAGCAGACTAATGGCTTTAAAAGCTAAAAATCGTTAATAATCTTTGGGATCTAGGCTGTGCTAGCTAAGGTTTTTGATGCCATTTAGAAAAGAAATTTTAAAAAATCTTGCTCATTAATGACAATCCTGCTGTTGAAGCAGCAACGCCTCTGTGTGAGTGCACCATGACATCATGACACCAACAGGCCATGTAAACGTGATTTCTGTATGTCTTTACCTCTCCGGTAGATGAGTTGAATGATGCAAACATTAGATTACAATGTCAGAAAATAACTTTGAAATACATTTTCATTACTGCTATTTTCTACAGCTATTTTTATGGATGCTAAAGGGTCAAAACGTCTGCCATGTTGAAACTAAAATATTGTAGTAGTTGGACAACAAAATGCAGCTCTTAAATTATCACTTGTTTTTACAATGTTATTTTATGCAAGTCATGTAAATGAGAAAAATCTGTATATATAATATAACTTCATTACAAAGGCTGGAATTTTAAAGAAGAATGAATATATAGGTCTAATTTTATTAGCGCTCTGCAGTAACGGACAGTTGTGTACAGGGCTTTTTTTGTTGTTTGTTTCTTGGCAACGGGCCTTATGGCATTGGTATTTGTGACTGTTTCTCTTTCATGTGATGAATCTTTAAATTAATCACACAAACGTGAGGTTTTTTTTAGACAATTTACTGTGAAGTGTCTGAATGTAACAATGAAAAACAAACAAACAAATGTTTTAGGCCTGATGTGGCAGGAATAGTTGTTGGTTTTTATTTGGAACATCAACTATCATCAAATATAGTGTCTAATGGGCAGATCAAAGCTATGAGCACAGTGCTAAAATTTTGACTCTGTCCTAAAACTCTTTACTCCATCCTTATGCTGAATCTTAAGAGTCAAACCCCACTGATTTCTGTTCTTCAATAGTACTATTTCTGTCATGGTCCTGGGTCGACCCCAGGACTAATGCTGGGTTCGACCCAGCATTAGCCATCTTTATTTTTAAACATCTAGTATCTGCACAGTAATTTGTGTGTCTGTGTAGGTTCTCGGTCTTTCAGGTTATGGTAGTCTTTGTAGTAGTAATCTTTACTTTTCAAGCTCTTATAAATAGTAATTTGTAGTAATGTTAATTTTTAACCATATCTTACATAACATTTAGGATGAATTGTCATTGTCATGATTGTCACTGACAAGGTGAATTTTAACAATAAAAACCTTATAATATAAGCTATTTCTATTGATGCATTGGTGTTGGTTTCTTTTGTTCTATAATGTTCTATTTGAAAATAACCTCAACTACAACACAGTAGCTCAGTAGGCAAACATAAAGAGTGGGTACACTCCTCAAGTCATAAATTCTGACAATGGAATTTATTATTATTTAGCCCATAAACAAATGACAATCACAAACCACCTCACACAGATAATTTCATTGATAATTACAGCGAGTGTATTTACTCTTAAATTAAACTTTAAATTGAAGGACATTTCCAGCAAGTAAAGACCCAGCAGATCCCGTGGAGTCGAGAGCAGCCTACTTTGCCACTGGAAGTCCCAGTTCCAGACAAAAAGTACCAACTGCATGGCATGGTCACTCTATTCTTGTGTGTTTTTCTTTTCTTTTCTTTATTTATCCCCTTTTTGTGGGATATACAAATAATTATATGTTTTGTCTCAGTACTACTTACCCAGCTCAAGGTTTCTAGCTCAACAAAACAAAAAGGAAAGAGGCACCACCTTGTGGTGCTGTCCAGAAATTCCACTTGAGAAGTTCAACTTCAAGTTATTTACTTTTTTAAGGAAGTAGACCAATAAATTACTCAAATAAATAAACCACTAACATGAAAAAAGAGCCTGTGTATTTGTTTAATTTTAACAATGAAACCATCCATTCACCTCTGTACACCACCACAGAAGATTTGAAATCAAATAATCAAATTGTAGTTGAATTGCAGACTTTCAGCTTCAAGGTGTTTTGAGCAAACTTTGTATGCATATACGTCAAAAGAAGAGTGTACAGTTGCCACCAAGTACCGAGTGAGGTCTGGACCCTTGCTATGCCATGACAAATGATGATTACATCTATTGAACTGTCATTGTTTTAGCCAAGTCCAGAAATATCTCAAGCTGTCCCCCCATTGGACGCAGTTCACAGTAATCTGGCAACCAGAGACCACAGGAAGAAAATGACACTCTGTGACTTTGAGTGACTGCTGGCAACAGGATGTGAGCAGGTATTGACATAAGCTTTCGGGAACTGGTGTGACTACCAGTAAGTAGGATGCCACTTACTGACATATGACCTGGTAGTAATTAAAGGGTTACCTGGGCAAGTGGAGCCTTGAACTTGTTCAAGTGATCAGCAGGGTACTTCAAAGTGCTTTCAGGGTGGACACAGCTGGAATTGAGAGTCCATAGAGGGACAACGTAAACAGAATTGTGTCCACACTGGAAGTGATTATCTTGTCTCTTGGACAGACTGCTGACCTGTTCAGGATGTACATTGCCTCTCACCCTTTAATAGGTGGGATAGCATCTAACCTCTACGTGACCCTGAATTGGATAACGGGAAGATAATGGCTGAATGAAAGAATAGATGCTGTTCATTCACAGACAATCCAGGCTACCGATTTTTTTGCTGAATGACCTGATTTTTGTGCTTTTTGTTTAATGTAAAGTGCAGAATTTATACCATGTTTTAATTAGAAAAAAACTATGTTGATCACTGTAAATAACTGAAGCAACTTGTGAGGATTAGTCATTTAAAGAGCCATCTGGTCATCATGGCTCATATTCCAGTGCTGTGACTTGCCTCAGTTATATGCTGAAGATAAAAAATACATTTGTATGTCCTCAATTAGAACTCTTCTTGTAGACCTCCTGTCTCTTGCAGATGCAGTTTGTGAATTGAGAAATCCTTCAACATGAAGTGCTGAAACTGATTTCTTGGTCACAGGGTGTAGAACTGAGGAGAAGACACATCCATTAAAACTACTGCAGCTACTTGTACCTGATGCAGTAATTGAAGCAGGAGTATAGCTGCACATTGGACAGCAGTTGTAGCTGCAGTGCTTGTAGAGGCGACATTTGGAGCTGATGTATTAAATGTAGCTGCTGAGGCAGTTTCAGCTGGTAACACAATCCAATGGGTTGGGGCAATTTTCTCTGCTCCACATGCATTTGCCTGCTACATTTAGCTTTAATCAGGAGGATACATTTGAGCATTCAACTGATTTTGGGATCAAACAAAGTGTAATTGTTTAATAATTACACTTTGACATAACTGTTGAACTTAGTTCAACAGTTATTCAACATAACTGTTGAACTTAGTTCAACAGTTATTCAACATAACTTACATGACTAAACTAAATGATCTTATTGTGTTCAGAAATCACAGAGAGTACATTGTGCTGTCTATTCTGCACCTCACACAGTATTGTTCTGGGCTTTCCCTTGTTAGAGAAACATAATTCCTATATCAACTGGATAAATAGCTGCGTTAAGACCTGGAGTTTATTCTGTCACTCAAGTTGTTTATAATCAGCCATTCCTCCCTCCACTTCCACTTCTGAACCTGTGCATTCTCCTCCTCCTGATTTGACCTGGTTCTGAAAAGCTTAATAATTTGGCCCAAATTTTCATCAAGGGTTAAGTCCTTTATTTTCCTCCATGGATCTTATTGTTGTGCAGTTGACCTTCATTTAGAATCCACAATTTGACCCCTGCTGAGAAAAATTATGATGTTGGAAATCACGAACCAGCTGTTAAGTTAGTGCTGGAAGAATGGAGGCACAGGAGGGGGCACAACAGCCATGTCCTGGTAGTTTTAAGAGCTTGAAAGGAGGGCAACGGGACTTTTAAATTTTTTTTAAGACATTTCCCCCCTCACCCAAAAGGTGTCTTCAGTTCTTTGCCTCTCTGATAACAAGTGAAACATCCTCAAAAAAGTTAAAGTCCAGTCAACTTCTTCTCAAGCTCAGAAAACCTGATGCTCTCCTTCCACAGTTCACTCCAGAGTCCAGTCATAAAGTAAACAACTGTCCTGGGTCGGTGACCCAGCGTTTTCAGTTTATTGTTGTTTTCTGTACTGTATCGGGTCCCCTTGCCCTTATGTTCTGTGTTCCCTTTGTTTTGTGTTCAGTTATCTCCACCATTGTTTTCTATATAATTGCTGTCTGTGTTTTGGGTTCATGCTGTTCCATGGTTTATTGTTCTGTTTTCCTAGTGTGCTGTTTGTTTAATAATATCCCATGTTTTGGTTATTGTGGTTTTGTGTTCTGTCTCTGTGTCGCTCTCCCCTGCCTGTGTTCCCTCTGTTATCAGGTCCCTGTGTAAAGTCCGTGTCTCTGTCTTCTCTGTGCTTTTGTGTTTCCTGTTTTATTTTGAAGGTCGTGTCTCATGTCAGTATTTTCAGTTTTGCTTCCCTGTGCTCGTCAACCCTGATGTCTCCCAGCCATATTCACCTCCTGCCTCTCATTCCCCTCGTTATGTCCTGTGTATTTAAGTCCTGTGTTTTCTGTGCTCCCTGTCGTGTCGTTAACGTCAACTCCCGGTTTTCCAAGGTCCTGTTCCCTGGCCTCTTGCTGTGTGTTTTTCCCTCATTTCCCTGAGGATTATTTTCATGTTTCTGGGTTATTTTTATATTTTTCTCTGCCTGCCTCCCTATGGACTATTGCCTTATGTTTTGGTTTGTTTTTTGGCTTTTTTTTTCATCATCAGCAATAAAGCTGCTCTTTAAGTTCCACTTCTGCTTCCATGAGTCTGCATTCTGGGTCCTTTTTCCTGCCTGCCCACAGTGAGATTATGACAAACAGCAAAATACTTGCACTTTTTACAATTCATTTTGTGCACAAACACAAAATTTTAAATCAGAGAGTCATAAAAACTTCCTTTTAGAAACAACTATTTTAAAAGGAGGACAATCTGTTTTGGTAAGTTAATATAAGATAAGAGATAAGTGTCACATGTTGGCAATAGATGTGGAAAGTGGACACGGAATGCAGACTGGAGTGGCAGGGAATATTAACAAAACTTGAGGTTACTCTATTCCGTTCTCTGATAACATGAGTGAGGTGCCTCACTATGGGGAACGCTCTCCCAGTGTTGTCCTCAGAAGCCTCTATGTCATTACTCCAGCCAGCATCGGCTGGCAGTCGTGATGCCTGCGTCAGGGTGGGGTCACCCTCCTCCCTACAAAAGGGTGTGACACAGCATCACCCGTCATTCAAGATAAGCTCACCTCTTCCTCACTTCATGCAAGGAGGGTGATCTGGTGAGACACCTCACTCAAATTATCAGAGAACGGGGGTTACGAAAAAGAGTAACCTCAAGTTTTCTTTCAAACATTCGCTTCGGTGTCTCGCGATGGGGAAATGCAGACTCCCGTATTGCCAGATAAGCCTATCTGAATGACTGACTGCCACTTTAGGAGTTCTCATGGGGATCCACACTTAACATGGTGTGGGCTAGAGATGGTGCAGTGACATCCAACCTGTAGAACCTTGCAAAGGTCAAAGGTGAAGCCCAGCTTGCTGCTGCACGAATCTCCTCTATAGAGACACCCTTAAAAAGGGCCGAAGAGGTTGCCATCCCTCTAACAGAATGAGCAAGAAGCCCCCCCCTCCCGGGAGGGCAGACTCGTGCTGGAATAAGCCAATTGGATTGCCTCCACAATCCAGTGGAAAATGCGTTGTTTGCTAACGGGCTTACCAACATGCGGTTTAGCCCAGGAAAAAAACCCCCAGCTGATCTGAACTCCTGAAAACCCTCGTTCTCTCTACATAGGTAAATAAAGCCCTAACCGGACAGAGAGTATGTAGGCACTCCTGTTTAGGGGAGGAGAAAGGAGGGGGGCAAAAAGCCTCTAGCTCCAATGGAGTGCATTGGAGATAAGGATTTTTGGGCACAAGAGTGTGACTCTAGAGTTATCCCACGTGAATTGGGTGCACTGTTTGTGTATTGACAGTGCATGAATACCGCTGACACGCTTCGCAGATGCGAGAGCCAAGACCTTTCCTTTATCTAACAGCTCCTGGAGAAAGGAGAGAATTGCTGTCACAGAGCATTGAAAGGAGAGAGTGTGAGACTTTTCACACCACTCCTCAAATACCCTCCACTTGTTCTCATACAATGATAGTGCTATAAACCCCCTGCAGGAATCCTGCCGTACTCAGATTCAACCTCTCACGGGCCAAGCCCACAGGGTGAGGCACTCGGGGTGAGGGTAAAAAATCTACCCCCTGGCTTGGGAGACTAGGTCTCGTCAGAGAGGGAGAGGCCACAAAAGGGGTATAATCTCCGCTAACCAATGGGACCTTGTCGCATAAAGCAGAGCATTTTGCCATTTGTGACCTAATGCGTCGACCTCCTGGTCCCTCAGGGAGAAATATAGTGGACACTGAGCGTACTCCCTTAAGGCAAACAGGTCGAGCTGTGGCTGGCCAAAGCGGGTCCAGATTTGGGACACCACCTCTTCGACAGGCTAGCCTGGCGGGCTAGCCTTCGACAAAAGTTTTTCAGGGTAAAGCGAGTGCACTGCTCACATGAACCCGGTGTGGAAATAGCTGCTTGGGCGTGTTGCAGCCCGAGGCTCATCACACAAGCGTCATGTGTATCTGAACCTGAGATTTTTCAACCACAGGGACAAATTTTTGGCAGCGGTTTGCAGTCTACCATATTGAGGAAGCTTGGTTAAGTTTGCGCTCACATTGACAGTCAGGAGAGATGAGGTTTCTAAGAAGCGAGAAGACGAAATTGAATGACGGGTGACGCTGTGTCACACCCTTTTATAGGGTGGAGGGTGGCCCCTCCCTGACGCAGGCATCACGACTGGCAGCCAATGCTGGCTGGAGTAATGACATAGAGGCTTCTGAGGACAGCGCTGAGAGAGCGTTCCCCATAGTGAGACACCAAAGCGAATGTTTGAAAGAGAACTGACCTTTACTTACGTGAAGGGATTCTAACAAAACCACTAAACAAGTGTCACATTCCAGATACTTCAGTACCTGAATGTTGAAACTCAAGAGTGACATTGGTCAGAAGTTAGCGCAGTCAAGAAAAACTGAGAAAAACAGGATTTGTTTTGGTTCTTAGCAAGGTAGAGCCATTCAGGTATCACTAACAACACAGCATAGAACATCTTTTGTTTTGTTCTGTTTGCTTAAAAACACCACTGCAGCACATTCATTGATTCAGTTATAGGTAGGCAATATAGATATTCAACCCCAAGTATCCCGTGTGTGAATGTGTGTGAATGATAGATAGAAGAAAGAAAAAGCATAGAAAAAGTGCTTTTATGAATAGGTGTGAATAGGGAATGAGGCATCTTGTATCAAGTGCTTTGAGTGACTAAGTAGAGTGTATAAAAACCAGTCCATTCACCAAACCTTTCAGGTGCTCCTCCAACTCCACTATGCCCATCGTGGTAGTTTCATTCTGCCATGTGGGGTGAATGTGGAAAGTGGCAGGGAAAATTAACAAAACTGACCTGGTTAGCTTGGTAATCTGCCATTTTTTGGCAGATGTACATACTGGTGCTGCAGTAGTTGTGGTTGGCACACCTGTTGTTATTGGTGCTGAAGTGATAAAAGTTGAAGAAGCTGTTATAGTGATTGGTGCGGAATCATGGCGGTTGGAAATTCAGTAGTTGTTATGGGGACGACTGTTGTGGTGACTCCTAATATGTTTATTTGGCAGTTCAAACAGCTCTCCAAGAACAGATGACGCTGTAACTCACCTGTACTTGGAGATATATTTAAAGTTCACTTGTTTCAAAGTATGTAGTGTAATTGGTCAAACAATAGTAAATACAGGGCTGTTTTTCACACTGACCTGTTTTACGCTCTGATGACTTTGCCACACCTTCAGGCCAAACCCAATATTTTAATAATGGTGTGTTGAAATTCATTCTTTATATCAGTTATTCTTGTGTTTAACACGCACACACACACCTGTATTTTGTACGTCATCTTCTTTTTGGCTTCTGTTTTGTTTATGTTTTGTAGATCATTTAAGAGACAACAAAGGAGGGTGTATTACATTTTGGGTTTGATTATTGTTGTTATTCAACAGTTATTTTCATCAGATTTCCTCTGTACTCGCTGATGCTACTTGACTGCTTGTTGTATCCATATTCTGAGAGGAAACAGTTTCATGCTGCAAATGCATTTGACTTTGGATGAGAGAATTTATTACACCATTATCAGATCAACAGCAAATATATAAAATGAAGCTTATGAGAAATTCAATAAGGAAGATCTGTATTCACAGATCTGTCTGCTTCTCAGGTGTTTGGTGGCTAATCTAAGCTTACATCACTTCTACTCTCCCACGTGATCAAGCTTATTGTGACATCACTGGTCTAGTCCAATCATCTTTCTGCCTGCCTTCTTGAGGCCAATCAGCCTTCAGTCCATGTTCTTTAAATCTCAGTGCTCATCTGTCATTATTCCGTGCAGACACCTTCGTGAAGGTGACCTCCTCCCCTTTTCTGCCTTCCCCTTGTTACTCGGGCTACATTCAAGCCTCCATCGTCATCACCACCAACGTCTAGACCTGCCCTAATCCCTATCACCTCTGGGATTCCATTCTACTGTGATGGGCCGTCAGAGTCTAAGTGCCAAATAACTTCACAAAATTCTGTATTTCAACAAATCATGTTCTAATGGTCTCTCCTTATTGAATTATTATTTAATGCAATTTCTACTTGCTGTTGTTGGAGTATTTTTTGTTACACCTTTAGCAGCAGTAACTTAAAAGTATTTTTTATGACTTTATCACTCTCTCACATTGTTGTGGAGAATTTTTGACCCACTCTTATTTTCAGCATTAGTTCATTGAGATTTTTAGGTATTCATTTATACACACTCCTTCTAAGGTCCCACCACATAATTTTAACAGGGTTGAGACAAGATCTGTAGATTTTTTGCAGTGCTTGGGATCATTACCCTGTACAGAGGAGTTTATGTTTGACTCAGTGGTTGGAAGGCAACTAGGTCCTGTGGCTGCAAAACAAGCCAAAGTCATCATCACTCCACCACCAGGCCGAGCAGCTAGTATCCATCTCAGTCCCTAGTGATTTAACTAGTTGGAGAACCAAGGCCCAAAAATTAAATACATTATATTTCATTATATTTACCTGTTGGACAGTGATCAAGTGTAACTCCTTTACTCCTCTTTGTTTGGCCGTTCTGTAACTATATCCATTGCTAATACATGGTAATCTTAAACCTGCAATACAACAATGGACCTTAG
>VOQK01004272.1:43045-55740 GCA_015052645.1 Benitochromis conjunctus | reverse complement strand
TATATATATATATATATATATATATATATATATATATATATATATATATATATATATATAATTATTATTATTATTAAATGAATTAAATGCCAAATTCGTCTTCTTGAACTAGTAGAGCTAAATAATAAATCAGAAAATACTGATCCACAAAATGAAGAATGACATTTTTTGTACCAATCAGGTGTTTAATATATTAACAGAACACTGTAAAAAATACTGACATAGAAGTAAACTGGAAAGTGATGGGCGTAAATGCCACCGAAGTGGAAGAACCAAAAAAATATACAAACATTTGTTTAATTGTAAAATTCCATGATTGGAGAATTTATGGGTTAAAAACAGAAAGCACCATTTTTTGAATAACAATGTTTATGAAACTATATTTAATATGCTTACAGAATTTGAATAACTGTGCAGTAAATTAAATGTTTACTCAACTAAATGTAGCAAAACAAAAACGTCAAAAGTTATATTTTTTACAGTATTTGTTTGAGTATCATCTGGTTTCATGGGGGTAAAATAGCCCAATCAGTAAAGGTGAGAATATTTTCTCACCTTCATTGATTTATATTGAGTAGTACTGATGCATATTTGTTAAAAAAAGACAACAAAAAATCCAAACACATTTCTCTGTGGCTCCACGAATGCTGATGAATCACTATTTAAACAGATTATTTATTCAAACTGTGCTTAAATTTGGATTAAAGCCTTGACCTGGACCTCTTTTTGGTGTATGAGCTGCTTAATATTGATTTGTTGCTAATACAACATATCAGTGAGCCTGCTCCAGCGTGCTGATACAAGAAAGGTATTGGAAATCAATTATGCTGTACACAGTCAGCTGGCCACATGAGACTCTTAAATCAATTTTTCCCTCAATATTCAGCATGAAAATTCTGAAGTGACTTTTAATTATCTTCGAGGATTTCCCGTCTCTGTTTCCGTCGGTACCTCTTAATACTACACATGTTCACATGTTTAACAGACCTTTCTCACAATGGCCCTTTTGACGTGTCAGAGCAGGAAAACGCACAGGTGGGACTAACAGTAAAGACTAAACTGATGCGCCCTGCCAAACACCCAAGCACTGCCTTGGAACTGGCTCAGCCATAATAACTGATGTTATTAATGTTTACTCGGGTTTTAACTAAAGCTGATAAGCATTTTAAAAACACACTGAAACAAACGTGTAAACTGTAGGCTTGGAAAACTTGGAAACATTGCACTTTAAGAATACCTCCAGCTATTTAGTCTCGATTTGCATGTGGCTCTTGTGGGTTTGGTCACGGCGTGTGGAAACAGGATGTCGACTTCAGCGTTAACCCTGGGTTTTCTGTACTACACAGGGTGTTCACTTCTTAACATTGTATTTTGGCTTAATAACTTATATGGTAAAACTAACCAGATTAGAGATCACCAGCTATGAAATCATCACCGAGGAGCAATCAAGTCTCCACAAAGAAAGGTCTAAAGTTTCCCAACAGTCTTTGTTTATGCCTGATGTTTAATAAGAACTATAAATTCTTAGAGACACCTTATTATTTAATGTTTTTCTTTTTCTTTTGTGTTGATGAGAACAATTTTATAACAACGTTATTGTTCTATAAACATTAACATATGATTATAAAACAGAGCACTTATTTGCTGACCTTGCATTCAATTTGCATGTAGACTAGTTTTGAATTCTGTAATTATATCTAATCTAATATATCTACTCTTACACCGTTAAACACTACTGAGACTGCAGCTGAGAGAATAAAAGCTAAAACTGTCTTTTAAAGACTTATTTAATAAAATACTTGATTATACTACATCAGATTGTCCTGTTTTCATCAGAGGGTTGTGGTATTGATAAGTCTGTAAAGTTACACACTTACACATTTGGTCAGCTTTCTTTCCACCCTTCAAAGGCAGTAGGCTAAATTTTATGAATATCCAAGTGCTTGAAGTGCGCATACATTCATTTAGTGCTGTTGATATTAAACTATCACACAGTGATTTTATTTGAAGCAAGTGCGTTCTGCTTTCATGATGCATTTATGCGCTTGATATTTTTCTGTATTTTATTCTTCCTCTGTAAACAACAGTTCCCCGTACATCTGTTTTTTTCACTAAGAAGGTGGTTCACGTCTTACTGGGACATATTACCATGGTAACTTGTGCTGTGAATTTAACCTGCTCCAGAGTAGATTAAGTTCCAGATTAGAGATTAGCAGTATGAAATCATCGCCTGTTAACCAATCAATGACCGTGGACACTGACCAATCAATTCTCTGGAAAATAGTGTCATCATTCCTGGAAGATCCCTCGAACCTCTGCGGAGGGAAGAAGGTCTTAAGATTTTTGGACCCTCCTTTGTGTTTCCCTGAGGAGCATCAGTAATAAGTATACACTGATTAGGCTTAACCTTACAGCCACCTGCCAAATATTGTGTTGTTCCCCCTCTTACTGCCAAAACAGCCCTGAACCACTGAGGCATGGACTCCACTAAAGTCCTCGTGGTACCTGGTACCAAAATGTTAGCAACAGATCCTTTAAGTCCTGGAAGTTGCAAGTTTGGGCCTCCATGGATTGAATTTCTTTGTCTAGCACATTGCACAGATACCCAATTGGATTAAGATCTGGAGAATTTGGAGGCCAAGTCAGTACCTCAAACTTGTCATTATGTTCCTCAAAGCATTCCTGAACCAGTTTTGCTTTGTTGCACAGTGTGTTATCCTGCGGAAAGATACCACAGCAATCGGGGAATACCATTTTATTGAAAGGGTCCAACAATGCTTAGTAGGTTTCAAAAGAACATTCACATGGATGGCAGGACCCAGCATAACATTGTGCAAAGTATCACACTAGAAGAACATCTTAACGACCCCAGACAGGTGTGGCAGGGCATATAGACTATCACCAACTACAAAGGATGTCATGTGACACCTGGAGACTCAGACACGGGGCTAACAAAGGAGCTGAACAGCTTTTTTGCCCGCTTTGAGTCTCAAACACACCACTCAGCCACACCACCCCAATCTCTCAGTACTGACTCTCCTCAGAGCTGTGTACTAAGCCCACTACTCTACTCTCTCTACACATTTGACTGCAGTCCTGCCCACCCAGAGAACATCATTGTCAATTTGCTGATGACACAACGGTGGTGGGGCTGATCACAGGGGGAAATGAGGCGGCCTACAGAGATGAGGTCCTGAAACTGGGACAATGGTGTGCATTAAACAACCTGGCAGTTAACATCATGAAGACCAAGGAACTCATCCTGGACTTCAGGTGAAACAGCGCTGCCTCGCCCCTCTGTACATCAATGGTGAATGTGTAGAGCGAGTGAAGTCCTTCAAATTTCTTGGCGTCCACATCTCCTCAGACAAACAATAATCCCAAACACCACAAAAGTAGCACACGAGGAACATAACAGACATTCAAATAAAGACTAAGGAGAAGGCAGGACTATTTATACACAGAGAGGTGATCAGGGGATGACAAACAGGAGGGGAATGAGACAGGACAAAGCAACCACACACAGGAGAAGACAGTCAGGACAATCAGCAGGAAAAAAACTATCACAAGACACAAAAGTACAGAAGACAACAAACAAACAAACAAGCTAAACAGGAAATAACCAAATAAGTCTAGTACAGACACCAAAACTAACAAAGAGTGCAACATGTGGAAACAATCAAGCCTGTGGTTTATTGCTAAAGCCAGGAACAGGAACAGGCAGACCAGCTGCAAAGCCCAGTAATGTTCAGACTCCTTAGCAATGTTGTCACATTTACATTTATCAGCAGATTTTTTTTTAAGCGCAACATTTTATTTTTAAAATTTTCCCTTTAAAAATGTTACAGCAGGATAGAAATTGATACAATTTTATTTTTCCAAGAATCCTATTATCTATTGGGCTTACATGTCTTTAGAAAAGTTGGCCTTCATTGTAACTGTTTTGATATCTCTGAGTCTTAACACAGCACAGAAGCAGAGTAGAAGAAAAAGGCTTGAATGTGACTCGTGTGGAAAAGCTACAGCATCAAGAGCTTGACGTCACTGTTTTGCAATGTGCCACAGTCAGAAAAATAACTGAAAAAAGGCACTGATGATCTTGGAGGTACAGGATAGAGTGGACGATTTAGAATCTCCCTGATCATGCGGCATGTAATCATGTGTCTATGACGATAGGGCTGATGTCATATCTGTTTTTATCACTGAATGTAATTCCCATTTAAAACCATGATCAGGAAGTGTCACAGTTGTGGTACATCTTAGACAAACACAAATTTGATTTGGAGACGTGAGCATGTGATTTTTGCAATTTGCTGGGGACAGTTTGAGATGAACAAATTTCAGAGATTAATAGATTTTTGCCTCTGTGACATGAGTTCAACTCTTTTTGTCCACCTCTGCAGTGAGATTCTCAACGCTAAACATGATACTTTCATGTTAGCAGGTGTAAGAGGGTTTTTGCACTCCTGAGACATACATGTGTTGATTTTACATTGAAATTCTGACCACACAAAGACATTTGCTATATTATTTTTTGTTTACCCTTTTTGTATGTGAACTGTATAATCAACCCTGAACTCTCAAGGTGAGCGCACTGTATGTGGTAATGAGCAGAGCTGTGGGGACTCGCTTTCTCCTGGGAGATTTAAGCTTGCTGTTCTGCTGAAGCAGCACGCCAAAACACCAGGAAGCCTCATAACCATTTCCGAATGGGACATTTGAGAAAACTGAGGGGTTTGGGGTGATCTGATAAAGAGGAAATAGGAGGATGAAAAATGCAGAAATAAGTGAGGGTTAGCGTCACTCGTAGGGAGGCGGGGAGGCGCAGTGTTTAAACAGGAATAATGAGGGATAAGGTAAAAGATGGATGAGGGAAGCGATGACATCACAGGTTACGTATTGCTATGCTCCGCAGGGTAACCCTTCACTTCATTTCCCGAGCCCGGGACCGGGAATACATCGTATCCTCTTACCCTAAAATGTTCTGAATTCATCTAAAGTAATTCCCTCCTCTTGTTCCCTGCCCTAAATGCAGACAGACACACAAGCGTGCACACACACAGACGCACATTTGTCTGTCTGCAGCTGGCTATGGTCTGCGCTGTCTGGTAGCTGGAGCACTTCAGATCATCATGGATTACTATGAGCTTTTCCCAACAGCCTCTAAAATCTCTGGCTTTCAACATTTAGGCGATTTGACTTTTTGGAGCCATAATTAACATTTAGATTCCTCTCATACTCAGCCAGCTAGCACTCAGCCATTGTTTTACTCTGCGGTTTCTGCTTGCTCATGGGGCAACAGACATGTGTACACACATTTCTGATGTTATGA
This sequence comes from Benitochromis conjunctus, assembly GCA_015052645.1. NCBI lineage: Eukaryota > Metazoa > Chordata > Actinopteri > Cichliformes > Cichlidae > Benitochromis > Benitochromis conjunctus. The sequence continues at coordinate 50,408 of VOQK01004272.1, read as the reverse complement.
GGCTCTAAAACTGGAGACGATTATTTGTTCATCTGAAAAGAACATTCCATTAAAATACAGTCCACCTGTTACTGGTAAGGATGTTCGTACAGCCGATTTCTTCAAGTGTCCACACATGGTGCACAAGAAAAATAAAATGTATCATGCATGAAATCATACCTAATGACAGAGACAATTAGCAAAAAAAATAATTAAATAGACACTTTTATTTCTGTTGAATGTTTCCAGAATTTACTGTACAAGGTAAAGTCAATGCATGTGACAGGTGCTGCAGAGAGAAAAGAGAGACTCATTGAACACACATTCACCCTCACTAATGGAGCAGATAATAAAAGCTCTGAGGCAGACAGGCGGAGAGGCTGTGATAAGATGTTTCTTATATTAACATATAAAACAGCAGTAAAGACACTTTCAATCCGAAATTGCAAAAAGCTAGAGTTGGCAATAAAATACTGCCAACATAAAAGCTTTTATTTTATTTTTTTGTTCTCTAAGACAAAGTCATCTCCAAGACCCTGAGTTGTTCTGTTTGATTTCTTGGAACAGAAAGGTGTGTGTCAGTGTGAACTCAAACAATTATTGGTGCATTAGCAGAAGCACTTTGCAGACACTTTTGTCTTGAAATGTATACGTGTAGGTATGTGAATGTATGAATTTTTTTAAGGATTATTTTTTAAATGTAACAAACCTGTTGTAATAGCATAGTAATCGCCAACTTCTGTTGTGAAGGAATAAAGCGGTTGGTGTGATGAGATTTCAATCAGATCATATTAAGCTAGCAGAGAGAAACAATTGTCACGTTCTGTAATTATCATGGAAAAAATGATTCAATTTCTCACTTGTTCAAGCACTTTGGCTGGCTACACACACAAATACACACACACGCACACACGTGCACACACACAGATGTGGTTAACGGTAAACACTTTACTCAGCAAGGCTTGGTGGCTCACTTCATAACTGTTGTGAAAGACGCCACCCATCAAGGGATCAACGGACGTCAGTAAATCCATTACTAAAAATACTTGCCAATCCTTTGGGATTACTACGCTTAGCAAGTGGACACTGTGCATGCCACAAATCTGGAATTAGGCATAGAAAGGCTGTCAATGGTGCATCAACACCTGATCCACTGTCTAGGCACATGCGTGTCCAGGGCAAAGGTGTCATTAAGTGTGTCACTTCAACTGACCTGCACCATATGGTACACTGAACTTTATCCATTTTCTTGAAAAAGGTTGGCAAGAATTAAACTAGTGTGAATGCCACTTAAAAGCTGTCATTTTATAATAAAAAATGTGTGCTTAAAAAGACTTTAGCAGTTGTGTAGAAGAACAGTATGACTGAACAAAATAGACATGCATGAAAAAAACGCATGCAAAATTTTTATTTTCAAGCTAAAAAAAAAAGCTAGAAACGCAGATGGAGGACGCCTCCTCTGTTAAGACCACTGCATTTTCTCTTTCTATTTGTTTATGTAGTTATTAAAATTTTGAAGAAATTTTTGCTTGGTAGTTTAAGTGTAATAGTGCTGACAACCAATTAATAAAATTTCACAAACAAACAAACAAAAATGGCTAAATAAATACAACAGAAAGAATACTGTCGCTACAATTGTTTGAGTTGTTCTTGGGAGCTTTGTTTTCCCATTAAAGTAGATAAAAAATGAGCATCAAATGAGTTGATTCTAAAAGAGCTTGGATAGACATGTTAGGCAGCGAGCTCAGCATGAGCTCAGGGTGGGCTGTTGTCTGCTGGGTTTTGTGCTTACTTATTTAATAGTATGCGCTGTAAAACTTTGGAATAAGAAATAAATGTGGAGAAAAAGGACATCTGACAATTACCACCAATCGACTGGAGTATCACACCATTTAAACTTGACAAAGTGAATTAATTCTATTTTCCATTTTACCAAAAACGCCCAACCTGCTTAGAAGTTGAGCGTTGTAAGGAACTGCAACACAATGAAACCATTTGAACCTGCAATCAATCCATGGCAGGCAGAAATTACATGTGCTTAATAATGTGGGGATGTGATAATGATAATTAGAAGCTTCAGCTTATTATTATTCTTTTTTAAATGAAAGTGCCTGTGTAACTACACTTACCAGCTCTACCAGCAAATGCCAAAAAAGAATAAATTAATTGAAGAAATGAATTATTATTATTTTATTTTTTAACATTTTCATAGTGATTTTGCAATCTTAATTCGTTAACTTTTTATATTCTTGTAGCTTTCCATAACATATAAACATACCATATAAAATAACATAACATAACATAACATATAAACTGGATTAGTGTTTGTTTTTCATGTGACTCCCCATGCTTCCACACAGTAGGCAATGCATGGACCTATTAAGAATAAATACAGTATATCTAATAATTTTTAATTGAAAATATCTTCAGTTTTTATAATATTAAACTAGTTTGGAGCATTTTTGTTTTGTTTTCCGACACAATTTATGGTTGATAATCACCCACTGAAATCTGTTTTCATAGCCTTTTTCTATTTCAGCATTGTCCATCATCATTTATTTAATTAGTTCTTATGTAATCGACTAATAACTTGTATCTGAATAACTTGTATAACTTGTAGCTATACATAAATATAAATAACACTTGTAGTAACATCAAAACTTATCTTTAATTCTGAATATGTTGAGCTGCTTTCTTGATGTTTTACTTATGCCAGATAAACAGTAATGTGTGTTGCATAAACCATGTCATGTCCACATTCTGCTGGATATTCGACATCAGACCAATACTGATATTTATTTGATATAACTGAGATATTATGTACAATAAAGTCTAAATTATAAATATTTATTATATTCATGCAACAAAGGCACTGCGAGTAAAAATATACTGGACCAAATGCATGGAGCAATTTAAAATGTAAGTATAGGCAGAGATAATAGAGAAAGGAAAACATAAAATCAAGGCCATTTGGAGTGTGCTGGATTGCTAGGGCTGAGTGCACTACAGCAATCTGACACAGAGTGGATCTGGATGGCTGGTACACATACCTGTAGACCTTATAAGGAGGATAGGAACAGGTAATCAAGGCAGAGTAGTTCAGGTAATTAACTGAAATGACAAAACTGAGTAGTAAATATAAAAATAAGAACATCTTATAAAGACATAACTGTGCATTCAGCTCTGTATTAGAAAGTTTTGACCCTATACAGCTATGCACAGACTGTGACTGCTGAGTTTTCCCATCTATACCATCCATCTCACATCCATTCAGGAGGAAAACTGAATGAAATCCTGCATGCTTACAAATTATATTTACTGCAACAGGTGATTGTGGCAGAAGGTGCAGACATAACAATAGAATATTAATAGGAAGAAATTGTGATAATGAACTAATTTCATTTTTTTAGGGAAAATAAAGCCCTCACTGGCCTTGCCGTCGTGAAATCTTTTTATTTTGTCGCGTTGATCGGCACTAAAGGATCATTAATTCATGTCATATGTTTAAAGGTTGCATGTTGTGAAGAGCTCAGTGATGTAAATCTAACTAAGCTGCAGTAAAAGACACTCCAGCATTCATCCTACTATGACTGATGATGTCACACCCCACCTACCCCATACTGCTGCACTACATCAGGCTAATGATAATGATAAGAATGATCCTGCAATTATTTCAATTTTAAGTATTGCTACCATTTCATTATGTATAGTTTTTTTTACACAGTAAGAAGATTTTAAAAATGGTGGTTGACATTATGGTTTATAGCTCACAATTAAGAAGTAAGCAAGTGTAAATTTCTTTGGTCATTAGAATCGTCCATTTCTATATTTCCATTTCTATCTGTTGCTTTTGGACGTTCCACTAATTGGGCAGCTCATTCTGATGATTATAAACCAATAACCTATCATTTTTGTCACAGTCATCTTGCTGATTGCGCTTCCTAATGCTCTCATTTGTTTGTACAAGTCAGTTCGCTGATTAAGTCAACCTTGGCCTCAGCTGGTCCCTTTCCAATGCCTCAGTCTCATCCCGGAGGTCCATGATACCCTGATAGTCTCAGCTGGAGACAGACCAAAGCTTTCAATCTTATTACAACACTACCATCTTTCCAGCCCCAATCACGGTTTAATTAAAGTAGTCAGCCATGGGACAAGCGTCCAATGAGGACAAGTGAATTAGTAGTCACGTCTGGCCCAAGAGGTGGAAGATTTGTGTTTTTTAATTTGTGTTAGTTATTAAGCTTGGTCTCTCAGATGTTTCAGCGAGACTACAATAGGTGATTTACAGCATTTACATCCACAGGTTATTATGCAGTGGACAAGAATTTGAATACAATGGAAATGGTAAGACTAGAGTTCATGTATTCCTATGTGACAGGTGTCTGCTAAACCTTAATACAAAATGGTTTGAGCAGAAACAATTCCTGTTTGCAGGAAATCTGGTTTTACATTTAATGTCTTGCAGAAAATGAAACGAGTCCAAGGAGGCACACAGTGCCACTATCCTGCAGAGGGCTGATGCTGTTGGTGGCAAAAGCAATGATTGACAGTGCAGGGGTATGCAAGGTTTCATATCTAGATGAGATTGTCAGTGTAAGCAAGATGACTGGATGTAATCTTAGACACACAATGCAATTTCAAAAAGGCCACTGAGACAATCGGAAGAATCACAAACACATTTTGCAATGTAGGAAACGGGATATTAAGTACACAATTCTCTGGATATTCAGCATAATATTATAAAGCTGGATTAGATCCTACTAGGATCAGATTAAACTCGCATCTTAAACTGCAACATACTGTATGTTAAAGTGTTCAATACAAATTTCCATACGAGGATGGAAATCTCACTATTGATCTGTTCACACATGTTCATCAATATGTGTGGCTTTTTTTTTTTTGTACCTAAACATGATTAGATGTGTAAAGAAAAGTCAAATATAATCTCTGAATAATTCGGTAATCTCATATTTGACATTCTTACCCCGCTCACCACTTCTCCTCTGGCTGAATTATCGGACAGATTTGGATGCAGGATGTTGCCGTGAATTAATCACGAGGTTTGGACAAACCCAAACAAAGGTTTACTCCCAGATGAATGTGTTCCTCCGTGATCCACGTTCTCCACCCAGTGAAGTTATTTGTGTTGTATTTATTCTCTGACATGTGAATGGGCCATCTGTGATTTGCACTTGTTCAATATCAGTATTACTTTAAGCCATAAATCTTATGCAACATTTTTCTCTCTCAGTACCCCTCCCTGTCCCATTAACTGTGTAGTTACACAAGCGTTGTGTAGTAGAAACAGTTGGCATGCCAGCTAATCCAATCCAACACTAACCCAGCTGAGAGAGAAAATGAACAAAAAATTAAGGGATGTCTGTTTCAATTATGATAACATTTGGATCATTGCATAATAATCCACTACCAAACATGCAAAATATCTGAGCTAATGTCCTCTAGTGATATACACAGCCAGCTGTGAGTTTTTTTGTTTTGTTTTTTTGTATTAACAGGAAAAGACTGGCTGCGTGGGTTCAGCTTGGGTATACAATGCCACATTGTTTAAAAAACAAGTACAGTTTTGGGTGATAGGAACTGCTTCTGACAAACACACTTAATTGGACAGCAGTGGCTCAGGCAGTAGATAAAGAGGTCGGTCAGTTGGAGGGTTGTTGGTTCAAGCCCTGGCTCCTCTAGTCTATGTGCCAAATGGCTCTGGACAAGATAATGAATTAGAGTTTATGTGCGTAATAGGTTGAAAGTGTCTTATGTACCTATTAGAATAAAGCTACTGCTAATTATTGTGTGCTTTTAGAAAGCTTAGTTACATTGGTATCAAAGTCTTCTTTTGTATGAATTTAGCAAGATTTGATGCGTTGTTTATAGAGAGCTGCACTTCCTAGTAATTGGCTTGAAGCAACCATTCTCCTCTGACCCCTGGCTCCAAAAATACATTTTTACTCAGAGAACAGGTCAGCATCAAGTCCTGTTTTTCTAGTTTGCTTTTTAAAGTTAGAGGTACTTTAATTGATTTATATTGTGTTGGGTAGGCAAAAGTGCCTTTGTTTAGGCTACTGGGTTAACATGCTCAAGTGCAGGACTCAACAGCAGGTTGAATAACTCAAAAAAAACCCTCAGGTTGAAAACTATATCTAAAGCCAAGTCCAAGAGAGAATCCTGAGTATAAAGAACAAATCCAAAGCTGAAAAGAGAATCAGAGAAAGCAAAGAACACACAGAGATTAAAACAGAAGGAAAGGACTATTTGTACACATAGGGTAATCAGGGAAGTGAAGACAGCTTGGGGACATGACAGCGGTACAGGTAAAAAAAATATGTATTCACAGTTACATTCAGGAAACAAATTTCAAAGTAAAACAGCAAATGAAAAAAAAATCCCAACAAAAATAGAAAGACGAGACAATGTAAACTGAACGCAACACAGAGGCACACTGCCTTGATAACCTTCTAATGTGACCACAAGCTTTCTGAACAGTAACAGTAGCAGTTTAGTCACTTTAACCTAAACCATGATTTCCCATGAATCTAATAAAATCATATTACCAGTTAATACCAGTGTTACATCAGAAGCCTGGTTCATTTATGTTCATGGGAATTAATGTTCTTGGTATACTGAACAATGCCATTGGGGACTGTTGCCATGTGAAAATAGCTTTAATGCATTTATAGCATAACCAGTGTATAATGACCAGTGTCTCATAACCAGTCATTCTTATACTTACAGGAGTACCTGTTTTCTAAGAGTTCTGCACCTGTATAATCTGTATAAATGAACACACAAGCACACATATGTACACAGTACCTGAGAGTAAATATGTAAATAAATGGATGTATTTATCTGCCCATCTGTATGTGTGTGTATATTCTAAAATATCTCTTATTCTTTGACTTATTGATAGTGTGAGAAAAATTAAGAAAATCTCATTTCATGCTGTAAGTCTGACATGAAAATCACAGCACTAGATTTTCCCATGCATAGGGTAAGATTTCATCCTTCACAAAATATCCTGACTCTTAGCAGCAATGTCTAAACAGCGTGTCCGTAGCAGATGGTTTGTAAGACAGGCTGCCATTAAGGGGGAAGCCACTCCCTGTGCTCTCTCACTCTTTCTGCTTTTCTTCATCCACACTCCCAAGTGAGCAACCTATAAAACCTCAACTACTCACCATTTCCTTTTATTAATTAACCCAGTTATCCTTTTGATCAATTATTTAATGACTCGGTCTAAACAATGTCAGACCCCCCCACCCAAACAAAAAACAAAAACAAAAACAAAAAAAAAACCACGCAAATAATAAATAAACATATCATAAATTTGGATGTGAAAAAGCAAAAAAAAAAAAAACAAAAACAAAATCCA
>VOQK01004272.1:10592-20882 GCA_015052645.1 Benitochromis conjunctus | reverse complement strand
CATGTGTACAAACAAAAGAAATATAATCATAGCATTTGTCTGTAAAGATAAGTGGAATCACAGCGTATTATATTCAAACTACCAACTGTGTGAGGTTTTAATTTATAGTAATTAATACTTCCAGTTACCTTAAAGCACCCTCCTCTTCTTTAGATGGTTACAGCAGCACCAGAGCAGTGAAATAGAGCTAGCTTTTGCTCCCAACAACTGCTGCTTATTTTTACATAATTTTGTTTTTGAAAACATGTCATATTTCAGTATTTAGCAGAAAAGAAGTCCTGATTTCTGTTACCCCTCTCTAGAGTTCTGAGTAGAAAAAAGCTGTCAGTGAAAGCAGCTTTGATCTTCTGTCCATTCCCATGGGATATCCCCTCATGGAGACTAGTTTCCCTCTGCAATGTGTGCACAGTACAGAAAGTTGTCTCATGACAGATCAAGAGTCCTCCAAATGAACTATACTGGTGGATTGTTTCTGCAGTCTAATGCACTTCATGTGCCGCAAGCTGTACTGCAGCGTTTCCAGTGTTTCTATAAGGACAACAAAGTCCATTTTTGCAGGCACATAAGAGGCACAGGCACACATAACATCAGACTGTTACATGGGTTCAAGGTTTGTATGTTAACAGTTACATTAACAGTTACATTTTTATTGTCACTCGCTGTTTTGTTTCATTTTCACTTGCTGATTTTCATAGGTTTAGACATAAAAGCTACTTAAGAATAGAAAAAGATCATGGTGGAGGTTGAAATACACCCATGTTTGCTCCATTTTCTTGGTTTGCAATTAATGTATGGGTTTGTTTTTTTACTGGAATACTGTAACGGGGCGCATGTGATCGGTGTAAGGAATACAGTAGAATACTTTCAGTACTGGTTGGTAGTGTTGTAGCTGTGCATGTAGGAAGTATCTTGATGACATATCCAGGGTCACAGTGAAAGAGGAGATGCCTGGTACGTAATGCTTCAGTCACACTCTGGAAAACAGTGGTTGGAGGCTATGACAACGTGTGACCATGTGCTATCAACACGTGCTTCTTGTGGTTGTTTCAAACACGGGGACCAGCAAGATGATGCACCAATGCATTGGTGCGTTGTAAAAGCAATTAAATGAGGTCCAGTTACTAAATAGTTTCTACAGGACTGCAATTTAAATGCAAAATGACAGGCACGTTGCTTTTATATATGAACATAACCAGAAAACTAGTTGGCAACCAGTTGAGTTGAGTCTGCTATGGGAAGATATGTGTCACAGACAAGGTTTGCTCATCAGCACTGACTAACACAGGCGTTAGTCTGTCACACGTTCAGAAATCAGATGCCAGTTTTTTGCAAACGTTTTCCAACTTGGTTAATAGTCAGCTCGCCTCTCATTAGGCAATCTTTGCAATCACTATGAAAACATGATCACTCACAGGTTGAGCTGCATGCTCAACCTCTTGGCAACCAGTTGGTTACCAAAGCTGCTCAGTCAGTGCAGTTACTGGGCAACCACAAATTTTTCCTATTGGCAAAAGAATGACCTTCCAATTTCTTCTTCTAGTGTGTCTGAAACACAAAAAGGAAAAATCAGAGCATTATAAAATCTTGTTGTAAAAGCCTGTTCCCACTGTACACAGCATACAAAAAATAATAATAATTTGAATGCATTACAATAAAATACCCTTGGATGGCAACACAATAATTCACTTTAAATATAAATGTCTTAATAAACACTAACACCCTTCTCGGACTTGAACTTGTTGACCTTGACTAGCTATATGTCATTTTATCATCCTCCAGAGCTGAAATTCACTTCCAGAAAGCACTAATTCATTTTTATATATACACACTGATGTTGCAAGTGTTGCATGGGCAAGAGGAACAGTCTCATTGGCTGCAGTTGTTTGTTTGTTTTTGTGACAGTTCAGCAGAAACGGCAACTTGGGGTTATTTCAGTTTTATTTGATGCTCTTTTGAGCATTTTCTTCAGAAACACAAGAAGCAAAAAGAAAGATTCCTGTTCTGTGATTTAAGCCTTCATAATTAAAAAAAACAAAACAAAACAAAACCTAAACCATCAAAGGTTCTCCCTGAAAAATAAGTGGTTGATTGACAAAACGGTTTCAGAATATTTGTTCCTATCAACCAACTAACTGAATAATTGACCAATCACTACAAACCTGTTTGTTATTGACTGATTCTGCATGAGGAGCGTAACGATCTACTTGATTGTTTAAAGGCAAGCGCCGACACTCATTGCAGACATCCTGTAATGATGATGCTTTGTGTGCAAATTAATTGATTAGTAACTACTGAAGCACTAGGTTTTCACTTCCCAAGAGCTAATGTTGCGGTGGATCAACTTAGCGAAGCACCCTTCATCCATCTGTCACGACGACGTGCTCATCTGCAGAAATCCAGCTGTTTATGTGAATCTAAGCACATATTGTACTTTAAGGAGGAGCCACTGTGGCGGTAAACAAATGCATGGCTATGGTACAGCAAACATACTAAGACATGTCTGGAACTAGTTAGTATGATGCTGCTTCACTGCTACTCAGATGAGTAATTATAACATCAGACTGCCCTCAAGCATGAGTGTATGCATTTACTCTTCCATTTCCTGATTTCCTCTTTTATGTTTTTCTCTTCCTAAAACAATCATCCTAAAAAAAGACACATACTGTTAATGCCATCATATTTTATTTTTTTTTACCAAGCTTCAGCGGCACCTTTGAGTAAAAAAAACAAAAAAACAAATCCGTCTAAAATCACATCACCAGGCAATCTCCACCCCTCCACCCCCAAGCATATTGGGACGGTTGTGTCCTCACTGCACACTGTGATAAGGTCCATCTTGCTGATATTTACATGAGCACAGCGGGTCACCCTGTGCAATCCAGTCAAATCCCTCCTGCTCTCACATGAGCACTAATCTTCCCTGACTACCTTCTTAGTACAACCACAACTCAGACTACAGCACTCTCTCTGTCTCTCTTTCACTGCTCTGCTGTGACATTTGCACAAATGAAAAACTGACTTGCAATCGTCTTTCTTTCTTTCTTTCTTTCTTTCTTTCTTTCTTTCTTTCTTTCTTTCTTTCTTTCTTTCTTTCTTTCTTTCTTTCTTTCTTTCTTTCTTTTTCAGTCTTGCCTTTATTAATGCAGATCTACTGGAGATGCACAGATTGTCTTGACTAAATTAGATTTTTTATTTAGTCTGATCTGCCAATTCAGTTTTTGGCTATTTCTATTTTTATTGCTTTCAGGAACTTTGACAGCACAATCATTTTGTAATTTCTCCTTTAAAAAAACAGTTTCTTTTTCCAAGCAATAAAACAATTCAATAACGTTTACCCCTTTTTTTTTTTTTTTTACCCCACACTGCATATGGGTTCAGAATCTCCCAGCATTCACATAAAGAAATCTTGTATAATAGTGGTAAGAAAACTAAAATGAACTGCAGTAAACCCCACTGTATGCTGTACACATACATACAGGGGATATTAGGTTTAAATACTCTCTACTGAGCTTCTTCTTTCATTGCTGCATTGTGCGCTTACATTTCTGGGGTGTTGCACCTTGGGGTAATTTGACTGGTACAAAATGTGAAAATGTGAAAACAGAGTAATACTATGCCAGCATTAGTATTTTTTTTTCTTTGATATAACTCTTTTATTTCTGGGCTGGGATTGTTGTGTGAAAGATGCACACTTCTCTGTCAGCTCATTGTCCGCTCACAGCTCGTTTTGGTTTTTTCCTCTTCCCTCTGCCAGCCTTACTTCGTAATGATGATTCCTATAATGATGCAGTGAAACTGTCAACAGACTTGCATAACCGAACAGATGACGTTTAAAATGGGTCATGTGGGAAAATTGTTATTCTTGAGGGCACTAACGTGTTTTGGACAATATGTCCACACATGCGTCTTTCACTTCCCAGCAATTTTCTCATTGCGCCGAGCGCACCGAGTTATAAATGCAGTGGTGCTGCTGTCCGAGCTATAAGTACTGCTTGTGTTTGTGTACATGATTTATTAGACCTGAGCTGATGTTATTTTGTTACAGCTGCTCAGGTTACAGGTACAAATCAATAGAACATTCATCCATAAATACATTTACTTGTTGTCCTAATGCACCATGCCTGTCCTGCACGGGGCAGGCAGACATAAGCATTGCAGGAAATTTCTAGAAGAATGTGCATACATTAACTGCATACATGAATCCCTACAGACTCTGGGACTGATGTCTGTATAATTACAGCAAAACGAGAGTGGATCACCAATGCTGTCCATGCAGAAAAGATCATAAATTTGATCCCTGCGGGTCTGTGAGCTTCTGCCCCGGAGGACGCTGCCTCTGCCAATGCATCTGTGAATGGTAGAGCACAGATTAAGGCAGAACAGAAGTGTTGAGGTTATCACGCTCACACGACCAAAATAGACGCAGAGCGGGTGAGACAGTGGGCAAAGCAGCTCGGCTTGCGGTGAAGTGTGATGTGCTTAGTGGAAGAACAAGAGAATAATGCTGACGGACACAGAAAGGATGGAAAGCAGAGTAGACGATCAGCAGCGTTGCCGTGAGGAGGATCTCCTCGGACTGAAAGATTGTGATCGACAAGTTAGGAGGGGAAGAGTTGTCTAGTTAAATGTGCACACTGATTGGCTGGTAGTTAAGTTGAGAGGTGAAGAAGAGCACCAGGATCTTCTGCGATATCACACATCCAGTTTGAGCCCTTAGCTTTCACACGTTCACTGGTGATTTTTGAGGCACGTTAACAGTTGTATTTGATGCTCAGAAATTTGCATCTGCTGAGGTCATGAGGGTACATTCAAGCATTTGTAGATTAAATATGTTGCTGAAATCATATCAGAGTGGGTGCAGAGAAATAAAAAGAGAACATTTGTGATTCCAGAAGAGGAAAAAAATATCAGCGGCCCATTTTTTTGTTGCGTTTTGTGTGCTTCGTATCAAACTGGAGACTGCACGTGCAGTTATTACTACAGTTCTGCTCTAAAATCATACAGTTCAATATGATTCTTGAGACTTGTTTTTATGTGAAACACTTTGGCTTCTCTAAGTGTGTCAGGGCTTTGTGTGGGATGAGTCCGTATGGTGAAAATATTTTGTTTTCATAACAACTAAATCGATATCTGGAAGAGAAACTGAGGCTGTGATTATTATTATTTTTTTAATCATCTTTTGTCTATTGTCTTTACTGATAGCTTAGAAATGAACTGCATGCAGCAGTGGGAAATAACAACTACACTCCATTGTACTTAAATAACCTTCCAGGTTATTTGGTGAATTTCTATTTAATGCTACCTTTTACCTTCAACGCTTTATGTAAATTTTACCGATAATGCTGGTAAATTGCTTTTTTGTTTTTTTTGTTTTAAATGCATGCATGAGAGCCTGCGGTGAAGAAGCAATGATGGTTTAGGGGTTCTTTGCTATGTTAATAGCTCACTGCTTGTTTTCTGCCTGTGTTGAGATCCTATTGATCACTATGTGGCTCTTAATTAAGTCTCTGTCTCCAAATTACTGCTGGGCCTCATTACCTAAATGTTCCTCTGCATTGAGATTCAGAGATTTTTATGCAGCCCATGTACTTGCACGCATGATTTGGCAAGAACCAAGTTACAAGCATAACATTGCTAGAAAGGCTTTTCCTCTCCTCTTACACACTATCCCGGTCTGTATGATAAGCAGATCTGCTGACTGATTAGCGTCTCAGCGCATACAGTATGTCGCCTGAAGCTCTGAAATAATGCCAGCTCTATTTATATTTATTTATTGCTGAACTATACTTACACCAATGTGATTACACATTGCACATTACAGTCATGGGATTTATGATTACTTCCAGCAGGCTGCTTTTCCTTCAGAGAGAGAGGGACTGGCATTGAAATGTATTTTTGCCTATAGATAATGTAGAATGTTGTTCATTTAGCCTTACATGCTCTTGCCTTTTTTAAAAATAGACTAAGCACAGTGCGCAAAAGCTTTTTAGCCTTCAGAAGAAGAAAGGCAGTAGAAGAAAAGAGGAAACTTGCAAATTCCCAGTGAATTCTCATTACGTCACGGTATGATTTTTTAGAATCCAAGTTCAACTGTAATTTCGTGATTAAGCAAAACCAAAAGAGATCCAGCAGGAGATTTACAAGATGATGCTAAGCAGGAGAATTCCAGATTTTCCTGGAAGCAGTTTTGTTATCCTTCAATCTAATAGCCAGTGGTGGATTTAATCTCTTCAAATTAGTCCCATGCTAATCCTCACTAACCTCAAACAGAGGTCACTCGTGTCCAATTTGAAGATGCATAAAGGACAGTTTGTAATTGCGTGTTTCAGGCCCACAGCTTGATGCTTGGTGATGAGTAATTCTCTTGCATGCTCTCTTCTCTGTGCATAGGATTCAAAATGTCTGCCTACAGTGCATACATCCACCAGACAGGTCGCAGTCGTGTAAGCAAGAACTCTTCGTGCCATACCATGTGGGCAACATTGATTTGAATTTTAATCCCTGCAGTATTATGTATCAGCATGCTACCTTACATAAACGTATACCTGCAAAGTTTTGAAATGTTCTCTGCTCTATTCTAACAACCCGTCAAAAGGATGCGGAAAGGCCAACTGCATGAGCGAGCTACTGGCTTGACAGAGCTAGCGTGTGACTTTCTGTCACTATCATATCAAATCTTGGCTGTTTGTCTCCAATGTATTACAGGATTATGCTGACCTATGCCCTAATCCCCAGTCAAATTTAAGCTTGATGCACTTAATTCTAAGCCTATATTTTGCCAAAGCCAAACGAGAGCATTGGATATGCTTTTGGCTCTGTGTCAGCTCTACCTTTCCTGTGGTCATGAGGTTCATGAAAACGTTATAGTTGTTCAAAATGAAATCGGATCTGTCACATGACATTTTTTTGAGTCTAAATTTGGCTTCAAATGTTTATCTCCGAACAATTCAGCGCCACCGAACTGCAAAAACAATCAGTTTTAGATCACAAAGCACAGGTTAAACTTATATTCACTAGCTGGGCCCACGTCCTCATATTGGTTTGGCGGCGTTTTAGTAGGTAAAGGTGAGTGGCTTGGACATGAATTGAGATGCAGTTTGGGGAAGGCCTCGAAGGGGACTGGCGTCAGCTCCTGGGCCTGGCAGATCCCCATATGCTAAATAGATGTGAAGAAGTTAAAGAATTGAAAAGGGGAGGGAGGGTGGGGGCACGTGAACGAGAATGAACAGCTTGTAGAACTGGGGGAACCTATATGGATGAGGACTGGAAGGAGTGTGTTGGAGGCGTGGTCCCGCTCCTGAAATTCAGATATAATCTCCAGTTAATGTTGCTATTGGAGCAACATTTTTCAGACATTTTCAATTCAGTTCAATTTTATTTATATTGTGCCAAATCAGAACTTACAATAGTAGAACCCCTACAATAATGGAAAAGCACCAACAATCAGAGGACACCTTATGAGCAGGCACTTGGCGGAAGAAATGAATGGCCAGTACTGAAAACAAACCTTCAGTATAGGCTCTGAGTCTTTGTGAAAAGAGACTTATCTCTTAAATGGCAAACACTGAGCCTTGAGCTGACAATCTGTAACCACTCTGCACTGGCTGATTGAGCAAGATCAAGAAGAAATTTTGACTTTTTAAATGCTGGTCTGACAAAAGTTGAAGCATTTTTAAAGCGTTTAGTAAAAGGATCAATTTGCTTCTTGCCACAATTACAAATAACAAATGATTTGTTTCTTTCTTGCCTGCATAGTACATTTTATAATTCACGCCATGCAGTGAAGTCCTCAGCAGTAATCACCTTTTTAAAATTTGACCAGCTGTTCAGCTGTTTTCAGAACTCTGGTGCTTTTATTTTTAGATCTGGATTGATTTCCCTTACAGTAAGTGTTGAACAGAACACGGGCATATATTAATCACTCCTCTCCATCAGCGGGATGCTCAGACACACTGCTGACTGCACGAAACAGAACGTTGCTGATGGGTGATCGAGTATGTGCATATTAGCAAATTGAAGCGCATGGTTTTTGGTTGTGACACATATCCTGAGCATGACCGGCTGTCTGCTACATGAAAGCTTTGCAAGTTGTTTTTTTTTCCTTGTCTGCCTGAGTCAAACAGACCTACCCTCTCTGCATTATTTCCTTTCAGCAATTTGATACAATTCATGTTGTCTTAGACGCCTTACAGTGAGATAAAACAGCCAAAAAAGAAAGAAAGAGGGCTGTCTGACACACTATTAGTTCTTGAAAGAGAAGTTGGATGATCGAGTATGTGCAAATGCTTTCTTTTAATTATGAGAAACAATCTGTAAATGCAATATGGAGACATTGTGTTTGTATTAGCAGAGTGTGCTTCAGTGAACCCCCTCAGACAGTGCAAATTTATCCTTACATATCTGCACATCACAGTGAAGGTTATCCTTTGTAATCCTGTGACCTGACCAGCGATCTACACCTGCAGCCTCTTCTTTAAAACCCTATTTGAAAAAAACAAAACAAAAACCACTCCTGCCTCGTGGCTACCTCCTGCCGCTTGCAGGCTTTTCAAAGTGATGCCGCCGAAATGCAAACCCAAACAAACTCCACATTGTGTTAATGAGCATCTACATCATTTCCTCTCTGGCCTCTGTGACTCAGCGTGATCCAGAGGTCACAGAGGCTTCCCAGCAAAGTGAGACGGTCCCTGGGAATTTGTGACCTCCCTGTAACCCTTAGCACATCATACAAATGTATCCAAAAAACTTCACCCTTATTATTCACTCTTGTTTTTGCTTGTTTAGTTGAAGAAAGAAAGTGGAGACAGAGTGATCAACGTTTTCCTATTTCTGCCTGGTATGAGTCATTTGAAATTCAAACAGGGCCCACTACTTCCTGTTTTCTAGTCTTGTTGCAATCCTTCAGGAGCATGTACCTCCAGAAATAGATACCTTTATCACTTCACGGCTACCTTACCTACCCATCTCTTTCCTTATTATGTCATCAGGCTGTATGTAAATATGCACGCGCACATAACAGAGGGAGAGCGAGTTCTGCTAAGATAAGAGTACAGATATAGGCAGCAGAAGAGACACCGGGTGCACTGAGACAGCCGTCCTGTAAGCTAGTGGCTAATTTTAGCCTTTCAGGGCAGTGCACTATATCTCCCCATGGATGAGTTGAACCATAGAGGGATCTGAGCACCAGCTCAGCCTCTTGTTCTTTCCTCTGTTCTGTGTGTGGACACTGTCCTTTATGCAGAAAGGTTACAGGGCAGCCACAATAGACCGGGGTGGAGAGATGAAGATTAAAAGAGCTTTTAAAACACCTGGGCTTTGGTGGGGGGTTTTAACAGATGATTTTGCATACAAATGGCAAAACTGGTGCATATCAGCACAGCCTGAAGTCCATGCTCTTGCAGATCTTATTTGGGCTTTGATCTGATAGAAGAGGAACTAAACTTTAATCAGTAGTAATGTTTTTGTTAGTATTTAGGTGCACAAAAGAAAAAGATCATAAGACCAGGGTGTTAGATATAGCGATAAAGACACTGTTGTGTCTTGTACATATATGTTTAGTTACCTGAAAATCTTTGATTTCTTGTGTTATATGCAAATGTAAACTTTTATTAGTAAAAGGAAACCCCTGAAACAAAAAGTTCATCAGTTCTCATTTAAAAATCCTCATGATAATGTGGTGAAGCCACTAAATTGCCTTTATATGTATAATAAGCAGAACAAGTAATGCATGGGGAATGGAAAGACATCAACTTAAAATAGATAATAATTACCTGAAATCTTTCAATTCAACAAACTGGCGAAGGGGGCAGGTTTATTATGCAAAACGGACCGGTCTATTTCCATATTTAACTTTTTATTTTGGGAGGGGGCGGGCAGGAGGAGAAATTGAGCTACGGTGTGAGGAAGATTATGGAATAACTAACCTGGAAATAAGTAATTGGTTTCTGATGCTAATGAGAAACTCTGAATTAAAGCCACAGCCAACCAGGCGTGAGTCAATTCTCTTCGGCCAGATCCGACGTAAATGAAACCGTTTTGCGCCGCAGACATGCTTACTCACCCCGCTGATGACTTTCTATTCTGAAACTTTCGGGCTCTGATTAAATAGCCACACCAGCACCGATACCTTTTCCAGCTCACAGCATTGAAACACACATACGGGCTAATTATTCCAGAAGTTTGCACTTCCCCTCATCATTCACCTCACTTGCTCTGTGCTACCTACTCTAGCTCTATGTGCCTTCACTACCGGTCAGGTTTTTTTTTTTTTTTTGGAAAACAGCCATGGTC
>VOQK01004272.1:0-10559 GCA_015052645.1 Benitochromis conjunctus | reverse complement strand
CAGCCATGGTCAGTTATGAAGAGCTCAACATCTGTGAGTGCAGAGATACATGCACATACACACAAACACACGTGCAGGCACACACAGATGCTGTGGCACCCAAATTCTTTGGAGGACAGACAGGCACACTGTGCCCTCAGCGTCAAAGGTGACTTTTTTCTTTTATGAGCGTTTTAAGTGTTTTTAATCTTCTTTTTTCTTTTCTTTTTGTGTCCCTGAAATACCAGTGCATGCAATGTTTGAGACTCTTACAGATCTAAATCTGGGCTGCTGTGTCTGTGCTGCTTACTGAAGTTTATATTTCTTCATAACACTGTGATTGCATTTGACTTATGAATGTCAGAATTTGAGTAAATGCTTTCACACAACCAACCAGATGCTGATGAGGTCTCTGTCTCTCCTTTCTCCTCTTTCTCTTTGGCAGATTTTCCATATGACCTATGACCTGGCTAGTGCAGTGGTAAGAATATTTAATTTGATAGGTATGATGCTGCTTCTGTGTCACTGGGATGGCTGTCTCCAGTATCTGGTGCCTCTGCTCCAAGACTTCCCCCCTGACTGCTGGGTGTCCCTAAACGGTATGGTTGTAAGTATTACACACTCTTCTCTTTTGTTTGTTATTTTTGGATTTTTACTGTATATAAGCTGTACAGCTGACTCACTGTTTGACATCTGCCACATGTCAAGCCTATGGAAGCCTAAACTATCTCATTCCTATACAGCAGTTTTATTTTTTAATCAAAACCATAAATGAGCACATATGATCAGATGCAGCTAGCTAACAATTTAAAAGTGCAGGGCTTTGTTGAATGGACCTGTTCTAGTAGCACTGAAATGTGTCCAGCTTGTTTTTCCCACTTAAAATGCACTTGCTAAATCATGCTAATAACACACCTGTACGCGGCCCAGAAAAATGGATAGCATTCTATGATGTATGTGAACAACATGGAGGCAGAGACACAAATATATTTTGTATATTTTTGTAACACAGCTCCAGTTAGTCCTAAAATTACATTAGAGTATTACAGAGAGTATGACGACAGAAATAATGCAAAACATTGTTTAAAAAAAATGGCAGCAAAGTGAAACAATGCATATTTGTCTTTTTTGATAGTGATTTGGTCTCTTTGGTATTTCTTTAAATTACCACCCACAGACTTTATAAACAGTCATGTGAAAAATAAAGTTTTCACAGTCCTGTGAAAACCTTAGCACACCTTTACTGCTTCACTAGGTAAGTAAATGGCAGGAAATGCACTTGTTTAATTGATCTTCAGCAAGTGTGACCACCTCTTTAAAAAGGTTTTTGCTGGCCTGGAGCATTCAAGTGTGTGATAACACACGCCTCCCACTTCTCAAGAGTGGATATCGCAGCAAATTCACCCTAATGCTCAGAGAACCAATCTGAAAAGTTACATCTCAAACTCCGCAGGCCTCAGTTAGCATGGTAAAAGTTAAAGTTGGAAGGGTTGCCAGGAGGAAGCTTCTTTTCTCTAAAAAGAACAGGGCAGTATGGCTTAGGTTTGCAAAGCTTGCAAAGCTTCATCTTATCAAGACAAGGTGAAAGATGTTTGATAATGCACAACGCCATATTTGTTGAAAAATCAAACACAGCACATCAGCACAAACACCTCATACCAAGTGTCAGGCACAGTGGTGGAAGGGTGATGATTTGGGCTTGTTTTGCAGCTTCAGGACCTGTGAACCTGGGTATCTTCTGGTCTGGTCTGGTCTGTACACCAAAATATTCTAGAGTCAAATGTGACGCCATCTGTCCATGCATAGCACCAAATCTACAACAGAATGGCTGAAAATGAAAAGAATCAAGGTATTGCAATAGCCTGAAGTCTAGACTTCAACCCGACCTTGAATAATCAGCAGCTGCTGGTCTTTTCACAATGTTTAGTCATGCTATAGTTTCAAAGTGAAAGTTGCAGCAGTGGCATCTTTAATGCTGCCTCAACGTCATAGAACTATCTCTTTATCACAATAACACAAAATATCTCATCTTGAGTGTCACTCAAAACGTATCCTACCGAAGTATTCAGCATTTCTGTATTTATCAGAGTAATATCAGAGACAGGATGGGTACGGTTATGACACTGTAAGAGTCCAATGTGTGAAGTTAACCATCCCACGTATGAAATAGTATTTGGATATACAGAACAGTACATAACTAAAAAGTGTTGCTGTTTTTTGTTTGGTTGTTTTAAAAAAAATCCCCAGTAGTATTTGTCTCTGGAGAAGACTTAGTGTTCACTAACATGTGCTAAACATATTAGTTCTTATTGTTAAAAAAAACATATTTCATTTCTTCTTTGCAATGATCTGATCTGTATTTCTCACGGTTTGGTTATTGCCGTCATACCGCAACCAGTTTAAACCGGGGACACGGAGATGATGTCGGCGTTTCAACCATGTTTGCCGTATTTGTTTATGTTGCATAAACAAATACATGCAAACCTCAATGAAATGAAGCAACATCATTAAGGAGCGTGGGCCACATATCCTCCACAGCGTTGTGAGAGACTAATAAAGCCATGTGGAGACAGTCGTTTCAAGTTATTGCTGCTAAAAGTGCTTCTACAAGCTACAGAATAATGGCGTGCACTGAGTTTTTCACAGAAATAAAAGCTTTCTTTTTACGACTGTAAAAATGTAGCATAATGTAACACATTGCTTTGTGTATTACTGTTTTTATCACCATCTCAATTGTGTTTGTGTGTGTTATTTTTTACACACTAAGGAACAGACGATGTACTATAGCACCCTCCAGAGTTGCTAAATTGGACCCATAATTTACAAAATAGACATCATGCTGTATTATTACTAAACTTGAAAGCGATGATTGTGACTGTAAACGTATCAGTAGAGTGAGTGGCGATTCTACAATGTGTTGGGGCCCTGGGTGAAAATTCACAGGGGTCAGTTTATCATGATTATGTTATGAATAAACTTACACTGGCAAAAAAAACCCTGATGATCTAAGGTACTAAAACCTGTATGTCTGTCAATAAAAGTAATAATAATTTGAGGCCTAAACGTGAAAGCTTTGTTAAAACTGGCCATTCATAATATTTGTTATGAGAAGGTCAAAGGTAATATAAGATCTTTTTTTTAAATTTGATTACAGAAACAAGTCTGGCATCATTTTACATTTGAAAATATACGCTGACGTAATTTTTGTGGTTGTGTGTATCAATGTATGACAAATGTAAGCCAGTGTCTCCCCTGTGTACAGTAGACAGCTGGACAACTGGATAGTGTCAACACAGCTTATGTTTGATTTCTTTGGGGACAGTCCCCTCGTTTGGGCTTTTTCTGTATCTTTCATCTTCCCTCTTCTCCTCTTGAGTTGAGGTCAAGCGGACTGTGCTTGCCCATCTCGGCCTGATGTGAGCGCGTGCAGACCTCCTGGGTAATGCTGATTGTAAATACTCCCCCGCGGAGCTCTTTTGCCGTCTCCTCTCCCTCTTTCTCTGAGAAATATTTCTGTGCTGCACGAGCGGCACGAATTGTTCAGAGGCACCGGACTGGAGGTGCAAATGTCAGCTTTTCTCAACATCACAGCTCTCATCTTTACTTCGAGGCACCGAGTTGCCCAAGTGCGTTCGATACCAGCTAGCATGTGTTATTCATCCAAACAGACATTATCCATCTCTGTTTGCACCAAAGGAATTTGCACTGATGTAATTTCCCACAGAACTGTCACAATTCATCCTTGTTAATGGTAACTAGGGGCAAACAGCTCCTCAGTAACCCAGATTCTTAAACTTGCTTTTAAACGGCAACACTCTGGGTTCATAATTACTTGTCACTGTAAAACTTAATGATAAACATCTCCTTGCATGCACGCTGCGTGTTGCTAATCTTACTGAGAATAAAGCAGATACATCCTCCTTCTTCTATGCAAATCAGTATCAAAGGGAGATGGTGTACAAGCCTAATTTCTTGCCCCCTGTGTGGCTATAGCTGCAGACTGCAAAAATTGCTTCTAAAACAAATAAGGCATAAATCAGTGCTAGAAGCCTGTGGGTGAGCTGTTATGACACTAAACCCTTTCTCCAAGATAAGCTGAAACTGTATTCACTTGTTTGTAGCAAAAACATTGCAAAGATGGCTTTGTACGTTCGTTTTACACTTTCTCGGATGGGTTAGCTACTTGCTGGTGAATTGGAAATTACATTTCTGAATGATATGCAATACACTGCTGTACAAAAGTCATCCATCATTTCTTTATATTTTGCCAAGAAAATGGGGAAAAGGCCAATGCTTGATTGAAATATGTGCAAACATACACAGAAATACAGTATATAATGCAAAAACACAGACTTTGAAATTCTAATGACTTTCGATGTTAATATGTCGTATGTCCACCGTTATTCTTCTGAGACACCCTGAACTCTCTTAGACAGCTATCTTCTAATTTCTTTAAGTAGTCTTCAGGGATAGGTATCCAGGCCTCTTGAAGCTCTTCTTTGGATATTACCTGCCTTTTGTTCTGTTCTCTGTTGAGATGATCCCACACTGCTTGGGTAATGTTGAGGTCCGAGCTCTAGGAAGACCAATGCATTGTGTGATTTCCCATCCTGATATGCTTTTATACTGTATCAACACCGTATTTGGGATCATTGTCATTCTGTAAATGAAGCCACTGCCAATCAGATGCTTTATACATGATATTGCAAAGAGGCTCAAAATCTGATGATACTTTCCTGCAGACATAATTCTATCACTTCAATTTTGTAGCTCTCTCCTGACCTGTTAAGGTGGCTTAACAAACAAAACAAATCGAAAAAACTGAGCAAAAAAGCAGCCAGTCCAGAGAAGAACTTTCATAAAGTGTGGGGAACTATTGTCGAAGAGCACTTTTAAAGATTGGAAAATAGTCTGGCTCCCAGGAAAAAAAATTATAAAGAAATAAAGGGGACGCCTGACTTCTGCACAGTGCTGTATATTATTTACAAATATTTATACAAATTTGCAAATCTAGTTTGGGTCATCAAATATGTATTTGTCTGTAAGTAATGAGGGCAATTTCAATCCCGCTGAGCAGCTTACAGTTGAAATAAATTCATCTTGCCCTTTAAAAAAACATTAAGGAGCATAAGAGTTCAGCAGTGAGTGCCAGTATTATGTTTGCTTTTACATTTAACCTAAAGCAGGCATCCTACACATGTTAATGATTCAGAATTGAGCACATTGTTACTTTCTGTCAAATTTCTATCTAAACAACAAAGATAAGAATGCTGAAATCTTAGAAAGGAAGGCCGTGCACACTCCAATGGCAAAAAGCCACAAGGAACATTAAACCGTGGAAGTATATTTGGGTTTAATTTGGAAATGCTTAATTTTCTGGATAGCTTTTAGATTCATTTCTTCTCCGTTTTATGAGTGGGCAATCCTAAAAATAACTCACGAAGAATAACCATGAGGCATTTTAGAGGCAAAATCTGTTTAAGCCAGTGGTACTGTAGGATATCTGCACATGAGCAGCTAGCATAGTGTTACTGATGGTGATGTGGCAGAATGAGCAATTTGTGGAATCTCTTCCCTGTGGATCTGTGCAGAAGTGCAGGCCTGTGCACTGACTGCTGTCTGGCAAATCCAAAGTGATAAGGCCAGCTCGCATGTGGGATTCCTCTTCTCACACCATCGTTATGCATTAGCATTCACAAGTTGAAAATCAGGGTAATGTATCTTTTCCGCAGTTTACTGTGTTTGCTGCAGGTATAAATAAATAATACAGTCATCAGCACATTTGTCTTTGTCTCTGTCCAAAAAACAATAGCTTTAAAGCCATATTGCATCATATGTTTTTCTGTTGTTGGCTCTGTACTTTCAGTCTCCAGCTGTGAGTAGAAGAGTGAGGGCAACAAGGGCTGCAGATACTGCTGAGTGGTGCAGTGCACAGTCTAGGCCTGTTATCTTCCTGACTAATGGTCTGAGAGTAGCTTCTTACTCTTTAGAGGCTGCATTTACTTAATCACCAAACAAGATAATGCTGCTGTCACTATGCTGGCTCATGTTGGAAGGTGGTGGGTTGTGGCATTGGATAGGCTGTTGTACAGCTTAAAGATGCATGTGTTGGAGCATTTGTGAGGGCATGTGTGTGCCTACTGTTCCTGTCCAAGCTCATATCAAGAGACAGACAGCAGTAGCCCTGCTGAGGGCTCCTGTCTCAGAGAGAGCTAGAGGCCAACAGACAGGCGAATATACTGTAGGTAGACACAAGGAAAAAAAGGGAAAAAAAGGACAGAAACGCCTGGCTAACCGTGCACAACTGCCCTTCAGTATCAGTCACCCTTCCTGGCTCCTTTTATCCATGGACCAGTCACTTCATTTCCTTCCATTTCTTCCCAATCTCCCTGAATGAGTCACTTCCAAAAGGCGGGCTCAGTCCTGAGTTTATGAATTAATTAGACATTTTCCCCTCCTCCCGTCTCTCACTTCACACTTCCCCTCAACATACACATGGGGCTTATGTAAAGGAGCATGCTAGACTACTTCAGTCCCTACGTGAACATCTTGTTTTAGGTTTTTTTTGGCTCTCTTTGGTAATCATTTTTCATTAGTTGAAAGAATTGTGTGCTTTTGAGAGGGTATTTGGATCTTTAAAATAAAGTTTTGGTGTGAGGAGAGCTTCATGGGAAGACAAAGAAAAATCACCTCATTCATTGTAAAGTTTGGGTGGAAAATCCCAAAAGCAGACATAATTATAAATGGGAACTATCTTGATGGTTCCCATTTTAAGTAAGAATGCCAAATATTGCCAAGTTTCAGATATCCAAATGCTTTTTTGTCTGTAACCTCTAAGAAGACTTCTGCCACGAAAATTTAAAAAAAGAAAGAAGGAAAGAAATAGTCAGTTGGCACGTGTACTGCTGCCAGCCTGTAAAGTTGGACTGTAGATCCATGATTGTCCAGACTTGATCTTTGACCTTTTAGATATAATGATCTCCTGCCTCTTCTTTCAGCTGCTGCCTCTAGGAGTCGCCACAGCAGACCATCTGCCTCCATCTCAGCCTATCACTTCATTTCACTTCATAATTTAATTCTATCTGACTGTTGTATGAAATACATGTATGGTCATGATTAGCATTTGAATTGTGGCGTCATGGTCAAAACATGTTTTTTCTTGCCACAGTGGCCTTGACACTTGACTACCAGATATCTGATTGGTTGAGCTGAAGTTAATGTTTATGCCAAATTTGAGGAAATTCCCTCAAACCTTTGAAGTGATTGTGCATTTACAAGAAAGGGGAAAACAGAGGGACACACAGATGAATCTGAAGATAAGACTCTGGCCACGTTACTGGTGCCAGTGCATAAAAAACTGCTAAGGAGAAAACCTCTGTGGAGAGATGAAGTCCATTAGTACTGCTACAGGTGATGAACATAAAAGCTCATGAGACAATGACAACCCTCACACTGAGATACATCACTGGGCGTGCTTTTTTGGTGTTGATGCAGGCCTGCACATCCCTTTACTCTGTCATCTGTGTTTAAAGGCCGCCGTGCCTTCTGTGCGCTCCCAGGGAGAACAGCTTGTAGTTTGATTATGCAATTGAAAAATGAATATTGTGCATTGCTTTTTTTTTTCCATGCAGGGACTGCTTGTTCGGTTTAGGGAGTTAATCAGTGATTAAAGTCATCAGTTAAGGCAAATTTGCTCATTCACAGACATGCATAAGTGCACGCAAAGGGACAATTTACCTAAAATGAAAAATGGAAAAAAAAAAAATCATAAAATGTTTGTAAAACTAAAACATATTTACAGGGCAACCAGATCTTGCTACACACTCTGCTGAGTATACTTAGTGCTGCAGTGAAACTAGGTATCAGTGCAAATCTGTGCGAGTGCAGATGAAAAATAAGTTCAATTGCTGTCATTTGTCCGAGGAGTGTTTTCTTGCGAAATTCTGTTGTTTGCAGCAAGGCATTACATCCTGTTAGTCTCATAGTTTGTCAGTATCAACAACAACCAAAGCCTCTGGGTCGCACTGAACACGAGGATAATGGTGAATCATCAGCCACCTTCCTGGTCACGTAACCGGTTTCATCTTGCGCGAGAGGACTGTTGATTCTGTGACTAATGAATTAAAATGCAAGCAATTGGTTAAAATGCACGAACGCGCTGTCAAAACAACGAGCACAGTGAAATTATAGAAACTTTGAAGTTGCTGGCGCTTAAACAATAGTGCGGCATGGGGATCACTTTAATGTGTGTGGTAATGAAGTCTGAACCCGCTCTGCTGTTCTTACGGGGCTGCTGAAAGATGAATATGCAGTGTCTGATGTCACTTGTTTTGGTGCTAAAAAACAGAACTTAATTATATTTAGAATAATGCTAGAGGAAGTGAATACATTTGTTGCGTTGGCAAAATCTATCGAGATCCAGGGGGCTATATGTTGTGAACTACAGGAAAACAAGTTGAAACGGCTTTTTCTGCACTGAGAGTGAAATGACTCACTCCTCCCAAAGGAAGGCTATACAGCAAAGAACCGGCCTTGGAGATTTCTAGTTCTCATCGCTCTCTAGATTAAAGCATGCATGTATCTGTCCTTTTGTGACCACCCTAATCAGGCAAAAAAAGGGTGCTAAGCATGAGCGCCTGCTGTAATCATAACGCACTGCCCCAGAACTGAGTCACATGCCGTGATGGCAGTCAAAATGCAAATTTAAGCAATCACATTGAGGAACAGCAGTGAGTGAAGAACAGCGAAGTGAAAAGCGGTGACGCTGCCGATTTTGTTGTGTTCGATAGAAAGCTCCTGTGAAGTCCACTTTGCAGATATCATTACCACAGTATCACTTCAGTGAGACAGCTCATGTCTGATATTATTTATCACAGCAGCAGAACATAATAGAGTTTGGCGTCTGGGATCCGAGCTCATCACTTCCCGTAAATATGTCACGCATAGAAACGGGGGGGGCGTGATGAGTAAACCCTC
The DNA here is from genome assembly GCA_015052645.1 of Benitochromis conjunctus. Lineage (NCBI taxonomy): Eukaryota > Metazoa > Chordata > Actinopteri > Cichliformes > Cichlidae > Benitochromis > Benitochromis conjunctus. The sequence continues at coordinate 1,604 of VOQK01004272.1, read as the reverse complement.
TGAGGGAGCTTACAAGGTGGTTGCTGGGATCCTGGGGTAATGGAGGGGTTGAGACAGCAGACAGCGATGCAGGACTGCAGCAGCACTGACGTGTCAGAGGGAGAGATGGGAAATTTTGCAGCTTAGCTAGACCAGCAAATTGGCAGGTTGTGTTTGGTGTATGACATGAGGAGAATGAGGAGTGTGTATGACGCAGTTCGGCTGAAGCCTGAGTGCCTGAACTAACTTCTGGGCTTTGCTCCATTTGTTAGGAGAGAATTTTCTCTCCGTCTCCGTCTGGTAAAGCCGCCTTTGGATATTTTGCGTCTGTGTCTCCCAGATGTCAAATCGCAACAATGGGCAGCTGGAAACGATCGTGATGATCAGTTCCACATTTGGAGAACTCGCAATAATCCTTCATAACAAGCTACATAACCTGCAGTGCCCCAAGCATGCAGCTATTATTCCCACTGCTTTAATGTTGCAGTGAAATGTCAACTCAGAACTGAGCTACTTCTGAACAATTCAGTCTCTATCAGTCTGTTTAAGATCAAGAAATGGTGAAAATTTGGCTCAAGGAATCACTAAAGTTGGTCATGTGAGCCATGCTTAAACACATGGCTATTTCTTTAATTAAAGAATCACTGACACTGCACTGTCAGAGCCAACTTACCAACATTATCAGTATAGCCAACAAAGTAGCTGTGGAATAAATTTAATGCTACTTTTGACTGCCAGGGTCTTATCTGCTCATTATTATATGTCTTTGGACAGTGGGAAATGGAAATATTCACAGATATTAGACCTCACGATATAATAAATGTGAGCTCAGCTGGTCAGTTTTTCTCTATACAAACAGTTTGCCTCATATGAAGAAAAATCTTCATTCATTTTACAAATTGTCTACAGGTCATTCTTGATTGTTTGACTCCTAATTAATTGTGGAGTCAAACAATAGACCACTGATAGACCGCTGTTTCAATCTGATTAGATAGGAGGATTAATGTAGGCAGGAGGATGATAAAGCTAATTCTGCTCTTTTGAAGAGGCTTGTGTACAAACATTGATGGGAAATAAGGATGGACAACGAAGTTGAACAGACAGAAACTGCAAGGCCCTTAATGACCAAAACACTGCAGAGATTTCTTTGTTGTAGCAGTTTATTTGTGCGACAGATTCATGCAGAGAAAAACAGCAAAAGGTGCAGTGAGTCATTTCGGTCTTTGTGATATCATCTGGCAAAACCATGCCTCTGTTTTTCCATGCATGCAAATATGTCAACACAAATGCAGTCCGTCATTGCTGAATAAACACTCACCCACCATGTGAAATATACACGTGTGAAATACCATCTAGGACCCAAACGGCATTAGTTCCAGGTATATGGTTGGGTGACTTTGTTCTCTGTATGGAAATACATTATTGTGTGTATGTGTTGTGTGCTACAGTGGGTGGGTGCTTGTGCTGAAATGCTAGCTGCAGATATTTCCAGTACAATGAAAGCCACGATCCCTGTCATGGACTGCTGACCTGCCACAGCTTTCACCCTGTGTTAGCTGGGGTGGGTACCAGCTTCCTACATCCCTAAGTGGGATAAGGAGTTAAGTGGATGGATGGATGGAACA
>VOQK01004270.1:0-10410 GCA_015052645.1 Benitochromis conjunctus | reverse complement strand
ACACAACACAGTGTTTGTCCACATTTGGTATGTTGAGATCTGTTCACCCTACTATAAACAGATCACATGCTGAGTCACTGAAAGTGTGGCAGCATTACTGGAATGAAAATGTGCCTAAAAAATACTAAAGAAAATCTGTTTCCAGCAGCAATTTTCTCGAGTAAAATCTTTGCCAGCTTTTTTTTTTAAAAGTCTTTTCTTAGTCAGTGAACTTATTCTCTCTGCTAAGCTGCCTGTGTGGAGCCACTGCAGGGCATCAACATGGTTCAGGTTTCCCCAGTCCACATTTACACCAATTATGTGTCCCACAAACACAAATACTCGCATACTTGCAAACTCTGTGCTTGTTTCTAACTCTGACACATGTACTCTCTCATAAAGCCTCAGTGTTGAGCGACGGACCTCCAGCAGAATAATGTCTCCTCTGTTGCTGTGGAAATCTCACATTATGTCACTGGGATGCAATACGAGCCTTTCAGCTCACAACAAGCTGGAAGGACGAGCATCAGAGCTGAGGCAATGAGATTTTTTTTTAAAAAGAAGGAAAAAAAAGGACAACTTAGAAGTTGTGTATACATAAAGTGTCAGTTTTTGAACACACATTTTTCAAACGTTTTGGTGTGATTTTACTTTTGGATTTGTTGAATATATCCATGGGAGCACCGGGGAGTAGCACACACACAAAAATAACTTCTAGTCAAATTGAATAAATAAGGATTTTTTCTGAAAGTTGTCTTAATTCCATGCTGGAAGTTATTTAAAAAAAGACACTGATATATAAACTACTCCATATGGAAACGTTAACTGTCTCAGAGCAGTGCAGAGGCAGCAGGACAGATCTGACACTCAACAATAATTAAACACACAAAGGCTGATGCTCCAGATACTGAAAACTGATTCCTTCTTTAACTGAAAAGTCATTTCTAGCTGTGCTAAACTGATCGGTTAGTCTGTTATCACGATACAATAGCCTTGGCTAATGCAACGTGAAAAATATAAACTACATAAAATAATAAAAACGACTACTTTTACTGAAATCAGTGGAGAAGCTCATGCTGTGTGTGGGAGCATCATATTTATTGACTGTGAAGTCCCATCTCGTGGCGCTGACAGTGCACACAATACTAGGATCTCCATGAAAAACTCTGCCTTTATTTTGTCTTTGACACATATAAAGTGTGATTCTGCGTGTTGAGACCCACTCTCTCCTGACCGAGAGGGCCTGGAGTGGTCTTCCCACTGTAAACCCATTTTTAACTGCGAGGTTTTAAATAGTCAAAGGTGAGCCTTTTTTCTCTTTCTTGTTGTTATTGTTGTTGTTACAATTTAACTGCTTAATTTTACAAAGCTGTTAAACAATTTGTTAACTTGGTCCTCCATACGCTCCTTTCCGGACAGAGGACGCTATTTAAAAGGTAGGAAGTTTGAATGATGATAAACGTGTGCCGTCACTTTCCTGTTGCTGTAACTGTCCATTTTCATAATCACTTACTGCCATATGTCTGCGTGACAGTGTTCGTGTGCCATCTGTGGGTTGTGTGTTTTGTTTAGTTTGATTTTTGAAAATGCCCATGTGAGCATATAGACAGGATCACTTTGAAAATGAGGTATAACCACTTTAAGGACTGCGTCTGTTCTGTTTTTCTTTCTTCTTGGACATGTTTCATTCTGTTGCCCATTCATTCAGCGAGCAGGCACGAGGCCATCACTGCTCACTCAAGTCAATGAGCTTCTTCATGAAGAAGATCATTCACTTCATTTTCTTCCCTCTTTACAATAACGGTGTCAAACTGTTTAACTGAGTGGCACACTGGAGAATGAGAATGGCATCAAGATTTTTTTCACAGGCTTTCATTTCTTACAACACTTTTTCACTAGCCTGTGACTAATGAGCAAGTGGCAAGTAATGTCAGTATGGTGATTTTACTAATGCCAAAAATAATAAAGGTACATAATAAATCTTTGCATTATGTTCTTGTATAAAGCCTGTGTAGTACGCCTGAAATTTACAGTTGAAGCTTTGGGTAGGACATCTGAATAAAAAGTTAAAATTGATTTTCTAGCTTTCCAAAATCCCAACACAAATGATGTTCTTTGAACGCAGCGATCACCTTGCAAAGGGATGCTTGGTAAAGAGGTCCTGAGTCTTCCACCTCTTTTGAAATTGCTGTGACTGTGCACTTGTCTGTTTGGTTTGGTAGTGTTGCAGTGCAGACCACAGCTGCATCTAGGAGGCCGAAATTTGTTGAGAACCTAAACTAATAAAAGGGCTGGATTCAAATTTTTAGAAGGGGTGAATTTGGTCCACACATCTTGAGTTAAGAGTAAAAATAAAAGAACAGAAAACAGAAAAATCCAGAGGATAAAAACATGGAAGCTAAGGTATTTATGTGCCGTGTCTGATGTGTTATACCCAATCTCTCCTTGTTTTCCTCTCAAGGACTTCACTTTGCTACCTGAGAAAGACAAGACGTATCTCGTCGATGGAGGCGGGACCCTCAGTGGTGGTCAAAGAGCGCGTCTCTGCCTTGCCAGGTAGTTTCTGTCACACCTGAGCATCTGTCAGCAGGCCTCATTCACTCTGGTTTGTCTGTCAGCACAGACTACCTCTGCTCATTAGTTAAAATCTTGGTTTCTGTTTTTATATCAGCATGTGTGTTTCTTCTGTAAATTCAACATCATTGCTGTAGCACGTTCATAGCAACAGGTTACATAAAAGAAATATAATAAAACAGTATATGTGTCTAGCAAAAAGAATAAATTTTAGTGCTTCTTAATCAGAAGCTGCTCAGCATCACATATCACTCGTATGTGTGTTGCTGTCTGCTTTTTATGGTTTCTGTGGCTTTTACAGCCCAAGCTTTATTGCTGTTTTAAATCTCTGTAGATCAGCCAGAAACTCTCATGTTGGAAAGTATTATTTATTGGTTTAGTGCGCTAACATTCATTTGCAGCCACTCCTTGATTTTTTTTTTTTAATTTCTGCTATCAACGTAGCTATTCACTGTGACTGATATATTCCAGCTTCTCTTCTTTGTCTTCGGCATCTCTTGCTTTCTCTAATTTGCTTGTTTGCTTTTTTGTTTTTTGAAACAAATTGAGACATTTTCGTTGCCGTCCTTGTTGTCTGTGACTTAATATGTGTTTCTCTCTCAGGGCTGTGTATAAAGACGCAGACCTCTACCTCCTGGATGCGCCTTTCACCCACCTGGACATCGCTACAGAAAAAGAGATCTTTGAAAAGTGCGTATGATAACAGAGTCTTTCATGTAGAGGAGGTGGGGGTGGTTAGGCTAAAAATTTATTTCAAAGTCAAGGTTATCGCTTGCTGTCTCTGAAACTCTGCTCTTTACTGTTGTGAGTCACGACTGCTTCATCACAATGTAACCTTTTCAGGAAATGTATTTCTTTCTTTTTTCCTTTTATTGAGCAATGTGATAATACTTGGATGGTCATGTTTGGCTTTCATTTTGGAAAAGCAGACAAAATTGCTTGTAAACTTTTAGAGTGGTGAAATCCCTGAATGTGGATATGTATATATATATATATATGTATATCACACTATGCATGCATATCACTAACTCGATATTTATAGTTTCTGGTCATTGTAATTTCTGTTCTTTGATGCATTGGTTTGAAAGAAATAAGCCGCTCTTTGGTTAGACTTTTTTTTAAAGTGCACATTTTTATTCACACACAGTTGCATCTGTAAGCTTATGGCCTCCAAGACTCGTGTCGTAGTAACCAGCAAGTTGGAGCATCTGAAACGTGCAGACAAAATCCTTCTGCTGCACAATGGAGATTGTTACTTCTATGGCACCTTTTCAGAACTGCAGGCCAAGCGTCCAGACTTCAGCTCCCTGCTTCTTGGTCTTGAGGCTTATGACAGCATCAACGCTGAGCGCCGTGGATCCATTCTCACAGAAACTCTTCGCAGGGTTTCAGTTGATGAAACCGCTGGTTTCCGTGGCCCAGAGCCAATTCGCCAGTCCTTCCGACATGCACCGGCTCAAAGCCATCCTCTAGGTGATGGCTACCCTGAAAAACGCAAGCAGTCACTCATCCTTAATCCTCTGGCAGCTGCCCGCAAGTTCTCCTTCATTGGGAATTCTCAGCAGACTGGAAACACGACAGTGGAAGACAGGGCTGATGAACTCCCAGAGAGAAGATTCTCTGTCGTACCTGAAGATGAACAAATAGAGGAGGCACTTCCGAGGAGTAACCTGTACCATGATGAGTTTCAGCACCTCAGCGGGCAGCGGCGACAGTCTGTCTTGGAGTTCATCACCAGTGCTCGGGGCCAAGAACGCAGAGAGCAGATGCAGTCATCTTTCAGGAAAAAGCTGTCCATCACACCGCAATACAATCTTGCGTCGGACCTGGACATTTACTCCCGCCGCCTGTCCAAGGACAGCGTTTATGACATTAGTGAAGATGTGGATGAAGAAGACATGGAGGTAAGGCTTTTTAACATGTTATCCTGTTATGTCTCTGAAAAGGATTCTTAAAAAGTTATGTAAAAATCTGCTTTCAGCCTAACTTTACAAATATTTTCACAAACTGTGCTATGTACCGAAATCAAGAAATGATTGTTAAGTTAGTCACATGGTTAAAAACCATCTATCCTGTTTCCTGACAGCAATGCTTTGCGGATGAACGTGACAAAAATGTCTTTGAAACTACCTCATGGAACACTTACCTACGCTACGTAAACACCAACAGGAACTTAGTCTACGTCCTCATTTTCATCTTCATTGTCTCTGTCATTGAGGTAAAAATCACAGATTTTGGGAACTGGATTTTGTTATTGTGTGAATTTAATGTGTGGATTTAATTAACAGCATTTTCTTTTCGCATGTAGGTTGCTGGCTCTGTCCTCGGTATTTTTCTTATTACTGAGTAAGTCTCATGTTTCATGTTGCTTAAAACAGAAAATGCAGATTCTTCTCTTTTGTCTTTGGATAGTCAGCCAGTGTGCTCTGAGCTTTCTGATCACTTTAACTGTTTATGTATGTTAACATCACATTAAATAGTATTTACAGACCTTACTGTAAATCACTGGTTTTTAAGTGGGATTCAGGACTCCATGTAAACTCCCAATTTATAGCCAAGTGGACAAAATAATTTGGTGTAATCATAAAATTGAATACTATGGTTAAACGTACATGTACACAAATCGGGCCCATGTAAACGGTAAATGGACTGATTCTTATATAACGCCTTTCTACTCTGATTTAAATCTTTAATTTAAGATTTAAGAACTGATTTAAGTGCTGGTTTATTTAATCGTGTGAATGAGAGTAACCAAATGTGAACAACAAAAATATCTGTTTTTTAACATCAGTAATTTACATTTAGAGGTCACAATTAGGCAAAAATCAATAACTGAATTTTGTGATCTCTTCTATAATGAAGAATCGCTCCATGTAATATTTATTATGCATTCTCTCATCCAACAGTGAGATCTGGAGGGACGCCGCCAACCCTTCATCACCCAACTATATTGATGAGCAGCACCCCAATGCATCATCGCCCCCTGCCCATCTCGGTGTTATTGTAACACCCACCAGCGCTTATTACATCATCTACATCTTTGTAGCCCATGCGGACAGTATACTGGCCCTGGGATTCTTCAGGGGTCTCCCTTTAGTGCATACATTACTCACTGTGTCCAAAAGACTGCATGAACAGATGCTTAGCTCTGTGCTGCGAGCCCCCATGTCTGTGCTCAACACGATAAAAACAGGTGCTTTGCTTTTTTACGTTTGGAGTAAAACAGGTTTTTACTGGTTAACGGCCTAGATGATGTCACTAAATAAATGTATGATGATACAGAGTCCCTGCAGAACAAAATCTGATTATCCATGCTGAACACTAGAGTCTTCCTTTACTACAAAACCTTCACACTTGTCTGTCCTCTTTCAGCCAGGATCGTGAACAGGTTCACCAAGGACATGGCCATCATAGATGACATGCTGCCATTGGTGCTTTTTGACCTCATACAGGTATTTATCCATTACAGTGGATGATGATGCATAGTTTTTGAAACTGCACAAAGTGACTGAAAACTACCGTGACAAATATTCCCTCTTTCTTCATTGATTAATGTGGTGCAATCATGAGCAATCATGAGCAGAATAAATAAATTAATGACCCCAAAAAATAAATATGCAATTTAAGGGCAAAAAAAACAAGATTGAAACAAATAAAATACAGATACAGAGAAAATATCTTGATTTTTACCCTTTACCCTCAATTTATCCTTTAACTTTTTGAATCTTGCTCTGGAGAAATTGGGCACTGTTTTTTTAATTCCTCTGTAAAACTTTTACAATCATATTATAATAAATAAAAAAGCAAATCTACTAAAAACTAAATTAAAACATGCAGTGAAAATAAAAACAGGGAAACTGAAAACATCTTGTTTAAAGAGAGAAATACAAAACCAAAATAAGTCTGCTCACATGTGATATTAACATATTTTCCCAACACCAGGTGTCATTAATCGTCGCTGGTGCCATCTTCACTGTTTCCATCGTAGAGCCATACATCTTCATCGCTGCTCTCCCATTGGCTTTTATCTATGTGTTCCTCAGGAAGTACTTTCTACGAACTGGACAGCAACTAAAAGTCCTGGAGGCTGAAGGTGAGCATCGGAGAGTTGTTGCTGTCTTGCTGTCATGATGGATAGGTTTAAGTGACTGCAGCAGTAAATGTAAAATGTAGAAAGGGGGAAACATGGAAAATTTGCTGCAGTTTAATAATACATTTCAATATCTTTCGAGATAAAGCGTCCTGATAACCTATGTAAGAAAAGACTAATTCTTTGCTTCCCACACAAAGTCAAATGTCAAGCATGTATTTGAAATTACTTCTTCATAAAGCACAATTTAAATCGTTCTTACTGCTTTGTGTGTGATGCATTATTAGGCATATGTCTGGGTGTTTAACTCTTAACTCCTGAAGATGAGGTTTTTTTCCTTTTTGAGGGGAGGAAAAATGGGCTCAGAAAAGAGTAGAGCAATGAAAGTGAGTAGTGAATTATATCAGTAAAAGTGAGAACATGATAGGAAAGTCAATACTGAGAACAGAGGAAGAGGGACGCTTCCTGTGAGGAGGGACAGCAGTCGGTGGGCAAAGCTGACAGATGGCTCAGTGCTTAGGGGCCAACATGAAACATGAAAACATGAGAGAGGAAGGGTTGAATCAGAGACAGGGTGTCTCAGAAAGAGAGGAACAGTTTTCTTCCAGGTTTGAGACTTGGACAACATTAATATTTGGTTGTTTTCCGTTGAGCTCCTCAAGACATCAGAGAAGGTTTTTGGCTTTTTGCTTTAAAAAGCAAGCCTACCTGCTAAATAATGAAATGATTTATATTAGTGAGGATTTTCAAAGCAGTGTACTTTTAATCATTTATAACCATGACAGTCTCGTGGGGCTTACAGAGGTCAAATCTACAGGAGTCTGTCTTTATTTATGAGACTTTCTCTCAAAGTCAGAATCTTGTAATAAGTGGCTTGCAACAGAGAGATCAGTTTGTTGACTTCATATTACAGTACAGGACATTTTCATCATGTACTGTATTGCTAGTGGCGGCTGTCCATCTTTAGCTTCAGTTTAATGCAGAGATGAACAGTAGTTGTGTTGAAAGTCATCAACAACCTCATTAAGCACGCTTAAGTGAAACTTCTATGTAATAGAAATGTAATGGGTTTAAAATAGTGATAATTAGCATCTAATATAGAGACTTACAATACAACAGCTATGCATATAAATTCATTTTAGTTTAGTGGTCATAAGTTGAAGAACTGCATTGTTGCAAAAGGCCGACAGAGCAGAGGAGAGGAGGTTGGTACAGTCAGAGGATGAGGAAGCCGGTTATTGGACTGCTGACGAAGTTGCCGCTCTGTTTTTCGATTCTGTCAGTGAATATGTGTTTCAGTGATGACGCCGGGATCTTTCCGGAGCTGCTGAGAGCTCACTGGGGTCAGAGAAATGAGCTGAGCTGGGATTTCCTCTAACCCCATCCTGGTGTTTTACCCGCTGGACTCACAGGGACAGATTACAGTGGAAATTATGTTCTGTTTATATTTGTCAGACATGGCTGTTTGAATTTTAATCATGAAAAAATTATTGTAGCCATAAAGACATGAGATATGAAAATAAAGTGACTCCAAGGTTGGTACAGAAGAGCTTGCTGTTCCAGATTAAACTATAACTTTTACAGGTTGGTTCTTATTCAGTGAATTTATATGAATTGTAATTTACTAGTTCACAAATGTTACCTACCTAAAAGGTACCAAATAGTGAAATTAAATGACCTTTTAGAGTATTTAGTGAGCAGTTTATAATTTTATTTTTCAGTCAGTCTGATATTTAATATGTAATGCAGGGATTGTTTTACAAAGTAAGTGCTTATACATAACGAATTTTAAAGTCTTTTCTCTTTTCTTTTCTTGCAGCTCGTACTCCGATCTTCTCCCATCTCATCCTGTCACTAAAGGGTTTATGGACCATTCGGGCTTTTGAGCGGCAGACCTACTTTGAGACACTTTTTCACAAGGCTTTGAACACTCACACGGCCGCCTGGTTCCACTACCTGTCTGTTCTGCGCTGGTTTCTCTTCCGCTGTGACATGCTCTTCACTGTGTTCTTCACCGCTGCTGCCTTCATCGCAACAGGAAGCAACAGTGAGTGTGACTGCATGTGGACCATAAACTTTATATAAAAGAGAGAGAGCCTCCATGAGCTCAACTGATGTTTATGGACTCCACATTTTGAAGTATCAATATTTAGATGACAGAGTTCAGAGCTAACATAACAGCCAAGCAAGCTTGGTTAGCAATTTGCATCTATAAGCTTTGAGGGAGCAAAGCTAAGACATTGGTACCTGATAACTAGTAGCTGTGCCCAGATTTGTAAGATTGAAAAACGTAAAAGTAAATCACCACCAGTATTAGTTGTTAAGAATGGGAAAGACAGCACTAGTGTGAAAACACAGGCATTATCCTGGCTGAAGTTCGGGCATTTTATTATGGGAATCTGTCAGGACTTACCTGATTTTGGAGGAAGCCTCAAGTGATAAGTCAGTGAACTCCATTTGAAGGGGATTGCCTGTTTGTTGTCGTTGGGTGTTGTTAGTGAAGCTTTGTTTGTGATGATGTACAATATATTTCAGGATTGATAACATGCATGAAGTTTATCTTAAATATTTTGGCTTTTTCACTCCTGAAATTCCAGTCAAGGTTCATTTTTTTGTTGCAGGGTTTACATTTTTATAAGAGCAGTTTTATTTGTATTTACTTATTTTTTACTAATTGGTTTGAAAGAAAAAATGTTTAAACGAATACTAAACCTCATTTCAGTTTCATCCATAATAAGTTCATAATAATAAGGTGAGCTTATTTGGTCTAAACCTTTTGTTGTGTAGTTTGATCTTGAGTCAACAGTATGAATGCAGCTTCTTCAGTGTTTTTGGAAATCCACCAGTGATACCACACCAGTGATACCACCAGAATCAAGTTACAGTTAACATAATTTTGGAACTTACCAGGATGTTTTGAAATTCTCATCAAAAGGCTGTCTTTCTTTTGGTATCTCCTCTTTAAAAGTGAATTTGAATCTTTTGCCTCTGACTGCACGCAAATAGTGACAATTAACCTGTTCTCCATTTCTGATTAAAAATTGATTTTTGTTGCAAGAACATTTTGAAGAAATTCCCACATGTTGGTTAGTAAGCACTTTGATATGCTCACTGAGCCTAACAAGGGGCAAACCCCCAGTATTATCTGTAGTTTGCAGCGTGTAGAGTTAGATGGTGATAAGAAGAGAACAGCTTGCCTGTGAAAAGTCATCAGAACTGCTCAAATGCCCCAGGATAAAATGTCTTGTACAAAAAGGAGGCAAGTGTTTTCTTTGTGAATAGGAATGCAGGTATACACACACAATCTCATGTGTTGTTGCGTCATAGGCTCAGTTTATATTGCGAGCACATTAATGGGTCATTACACAGCTCATTAGTTTCAAATGGAGCCAGTAGCAGCGCTCCAATACCTGAATGTGGGTCTGACATCAGAGAGAGGAGTTTTGATTGGACACTACAGACGTGTGTGTGTGTGTGTGTGTGTGTGCGTGTGTGCATGTGTGTGCGTGTGCATGTGCGTGCGTGCCAACCCACGTGTTCTGTACAGGGGACAAACCAGGAGAGATTGGCATTATTGTGGCCCTGGCTGTGCTTATCTGTGGGATTTTCCAATGGGCTGTCATCACCAGCATTGCTGTAGATGGGATGGTATGTGACACACACACACACGCGCACACACACACACACACACACACACACACACACACACACACACACACACACACACACACCCCCCTCTTCTCTCTCTCTCTCTCTTTGAGCTGTCT
>VOQK01004269.1:9656-19960 GCA_015052645.1 Benitochromis conjunctus | reverse complement strand
AACACTATTATATCATCACAGAGGATTTTAGAGAAAGTTAATTGTATTGTAAGGACTGGACAGAAGTTTCCAGACCTTGGTCCCCATTGGGAAATGCATGAGGTAAAGATCCAGGTAGTCCAGCTTCAGATCCTTGAGAGTCTTCTCACAAGCTGTCCTCACCAGAGATGGAAGGTGAAAGGTGCACCATAACTAGAAAAAGTAAACAGAAGTTGTACAAACAAGCTGTCTCATTTCCCCCCAACCCTGTAAGCATGTTATAGTATGACCGCTGTACCCTCATTATTTCCTTATGCAGCTAACAAAGTAAATACTATAAATGCACTGCTGCTCAGCTGCTCCTTTATTACCCAGGTGGTTTTTGATTCAGCTTAGATACCCTTCCTGACACAACCCTTCCACCGACCCTTGGAACCAGCACTAGGAATTCACTAGCTTGTGTCTAGATCCCATCTCAGCTGGGGCTCTTTCATGTGAAGGGATCACCATGATGTAGAAACTACATCATGAAGCCACATGATAAAGTAAATACAATGAGAAATAGGTCTAAATCCCATAACTGCCTTGAAAGAAATCTGAGTCACCCTGAGATAATAAAATGGTTTATACTCGTTTTTATTAGCTGTCTCTGAAGCTCACCTTGCTCACGATGAATAGGTCTTCCCTCTTTACCACTCCTTGATCAATCATTGCATGGATTCCAGCCCCAACTTCTTCTTCATTCTGATACACATAAGCGGCATCTATGTGTCTGTAGCCACAACCTATGGCGACTTTCACAGCCTCAGTCACTTTTCCTGGTTCTGACTGCACAGGTAAGGTGATAGAAAAACATGGAATCAATAAAGCAAGTGTGGAAGCAGCTTTCGTTTGTGTCTTCACGACTTATTACTGATTGATAATGGGTTATTAGATATGAATGTAATACACATATTGGTAACACCAGTATTACTGCTATAGTTATTTTGCACTTGTCATTAAGTTCATTAAGCAATAAAATGTTAATGTTTAGCGTCCTAGAGCATATTACATTAGCATCACTATCTAGTTTACTTTAGTTGCACTATTTAAATAACAAGTGACTTTATTTTGTAACCAGACTCTATCAGCAAGATAGGGAATTTGCTATATAAAAATATATTAACTATATATAATACAGATAACATAGACAAGTGAAACCAGTGAAAAATAATGAGAGTAGCTGAAATATTTGTTGAAAAGTAGGGTAAGCAGATTAGCAGTCTCCCACAAAGTTAGTTTAAATTAAAAAAATTATAAGACTTACCCTCCAGGTGCCCAGACCCACTACTGGCATCTTCGCTCCATTGTTAAGTGCAACTGCAGGTATCATCTTGGCTTTGAAGAAACGTTCTCAGCCTAGTCAGATCACTCACTGTTTGAGTGTGCAGACTCATACTACTATATACTCTCTCTAGTAGTAGGAGGAGACAGTCTCTTACATAATATCAGTGAAATAGGAGGGCGTTCAATGGACCCTGCTTGCCTTGTGCACACAGTGCAGAAATATTCTGTTAAATGTATGTAGACTTTAACAGTTCTATTATTTGCACAATTTGGATAATGTGGAAAATTTGAAAGTAAAGTCTTTATTCACAATTCTGAAAAGCTGCAAACAAAATTATTGTGTTACTGAAACTAACAATTGTCTGCATCTCACTTTAAATTGGTAACTTCTTATATGTGTATACATAAATCTGCAGACAAGGACATTTTTCACTTAAAAATTAATTGACATTTACCTTTGATACAAAGATGCAGAAATAGATGACTCCTCTACAATTTACAAAAATATGCAATGGCCAAACATGTCCGTGACATCGATTAGTGTAAAGTTACTATAATGTTCACAGCCATATACAGTGCTGTAAACTTGTCAGAATCGAGGCAGTAAGCAATCTCAGTCATTTCAAGAGTTTACAGGAAAGTGAAAAGTTAGTATTCAACCATCACAGGAACAAGGAAATTATTGTAGATAAGATTATGGACGTTGATAAAGTTTGTATTAGCACAGCTTGTGTTTTTAGCACTGAAAGCCTGCAGGAGTAACCCTGTTACTATTAAATATTAACTGATGCTAGCAAATGCTTAACACTCATTTTATTTTCCTTTGTTTCCTTTATTTTCCTCAACCTGAATAAATTCAGGACAGTCCCCCCTCAAAAATAATCTTTGAACACAGGACACAGAGGAGGAGAGACAGAAGTTGTAAATATAAGTGCATTTATGGAGATGTTCCTGCATGTTATCTTTGGAAGGCAAAAGATAACATGTGACTCAGCACTCTGTTCTCAGAACAAAATGCTGAATCATGCAGTTAATTAAACTACAGCTACAGATTCAATGATGATGATGATGTTAAACGTGACTTGTCAAAATGGAAATATCTCTAAATGCAGATGTTTTTTTGGTATGTTTTGCTTTGGTTTTTGGCATTTCAACCACTTTTTCCTGCTCATTAGCCAACCTTGCTAAAATAGATGCACGCCAAAAGAATAATAATTAACCATATTTGAGGGTTTGGTTGAAATGATTCATGATTTAATTCTTTTGGGGAGGTAATTGTGTCAATTCCACTATCGATTCAGATAATATGTATGCTTTTATCAGTTGGGTTAAAAATTTAGATGCAATTTTAGGAATGTATATATATTTTCATAGTTTTTTGTTTTCAAACTGATTATGATTTCTCTGTTACACCAAACTTCCTTCAAGGAGATACGCAGTTAAGCTAAATCTACTAGATTACCTTTTGAATGTGGTGGAACAGGAGATTCGCACAGACAAATCTGTAGCAATTGTGTGATGAATTCATGTCAATATGGACCAAAATCTCTGAGGAATGTTTCCAGTAAGAACTGAACTCCATGATAAGTGAAAAGGGGAGTATTACGGCCGAAAAGGCCAGGCTGTGTGTCTGTGGACTCAAGTGCAGACACAGACTGAGGCAAAACTGACGTGGATGCAGTGCTTTATTTACAGTGACTAATTTGATAACAATGCAAGAAATTCTGAAGGCTATGAACTATGAACTGTGAGACAAAACTATGAAATGTGAAACCCAAACTGTGAGCTATGGCTAGGTTCAAAAGTTCATGAATGGATCATGGGGGGTGGGGTGGGGGGTACACAGATTCACTGTAACGAGAAGAGACGAGCAGTCAGTGGAAATCCAGTGAATCACGGCCAGTTGGTTAAACTATGTTGGTAATGTCTCACGCGTTGCAGGTGAAGACGACGTGGGAGGAGGGGAGTAGTGATCCAGAGAGAGTCCAGAATGTACTTGATCCAGCAGCTCTAGCACTGAGGCAGGCAGGTGGAGTGCCACAATGAAGGGAGTGTAACCTGATAGCAGTAAACCAGTGTCCAGACAGAGGTGAGTATTGCTCCAACTGTGAAGCGTGATGACCAAGCGGGTAACAATGGCAGAGAGGAAACACTACAAACATGAAAGGATTTTACGATACCTTGACGGCCTGGCACTCACATGAGTTAGCTGAAGATCTGGCAGAGGGCTGTTGTGAGTTCTGGTCTTAAATGCCGGTGACTTGATTGCAGTCAGGCGTGGAGGCTGATTGGAGTCTCCGCCCGAAGGTAGAGCCCAGCTACTTTCAGCTGTGCTCTATACAGGGGGTCGCCACACAAGGTAGTTCCACATCTTTGAATTGGCAAATTTTCAACCAGATGTCCTTCCTGAAACAAACCCAAAGATTTTTGTGTCTACAAGAAAAACGTTTTTTTGTTTGTTATGCAAATGTTTAAACCACTGTATTATACAGATACTCGCATTACAGCCTGTGCCTGCATCTTGGGTCCTTCTCTTATCTCCACACATCTTGCCTCGCAAACCGTGACACTCCTTCACTCCCTGCTCGAACCAGCGTTCTTCCCTGTCCAGGAATCCCAACTCTTCTGGATTTCCTTACCTGGCTAATTGAGCATGCATCAAGACATTTTAACCCACTTTGGCAAGGACTGCCTTAAAGCTAGTACATGAGTATGAGCAAACAGCACGTAAGATGGGTGATTACAGGAACCAGCTGAGATTCAGCCTCAAAAGAAGATTACTCCTAAAAGTCTGCAAATGAGCTTTTTAGTTAAGGGTCGACGACCAACAAAAATCCTCCAGAAGGTACAGAACCAGCTGCTCAATGAATCTGTGATACAAATACATTTTACCATTGATGTGCTCAAATCTAAAGAGGAGCAGATCCGACAGAGACTTGCAGAAGACAGAAGAATGTCACACCAAAGGTGCACGGTTTTGCTAAACCAAAAAGACTATCATGAGATAATTTTGTCACTGCTCAGTGACCAAAATACTTATGAGCCCCTGAAATGAGACCCAGGAAGTGGTTACAGGAAGATTGTCTGAAGCAGTTAGAACAAGACAATGCTATTGACCAGACCTCATACCACAGGCTATAGCCAGGGGAAGCTATGCCAAGTCTATATGGTTTACCGAAGATAGATAAACAGGGTGAACCTTCAAGAGCAACTGTCTGTATGGTCAACTCAGTCACCTCTAACATCTCAAAGTTTGTCTCTTTGATACTCAGCACGTTGGTAGGCAGCTCTAAACACCACATCCAGAACACCTTAGATTTTGTTGAGAAGATGAGCGATTATTATGGAGGCAGATAAAACAATGGTCTTGTATGATGTTACATCTCTTGCCACTTGTGTTTACAGTTTATCAAATACCACTGAGCAGTCCTTACCTTTAAATCTAACCTCTCTTCTTCCTCTCCTGTCCCGTCTTTCTTATCTTTCTCCATCTCTGAGTGAAGTTAGCTCTCTTTCTTTTCTCTCCCTGTGAAATACAGAAGCTGGACCTTTAGCTAGCAACACACTGTGCAACAAACTGCACACAAACAGTCTGTGTGTTTGCTGATGTTTGTTGAACTGATAGAAACATTGCATTTGAAATGACCTGCTACTTAAAAAAAAGTCACTCCCTTTATGTTGGCTCCTCTTCAGTAGGGCTAGCTAGATGCCGAAGAACGGCAACTTATGGACACCTGCCATCATTCTGGTGTTGTGGCAAAAAAATTAATAAAGAAAGAATATCGTCCCATTTTTAACCCCTGACCTCTGGCGATTAATACACAAACAGGACTGCCTTTCATGTGTTACTGTTTAGGCTCAAATCAGTATGATGCCTGAAAGCTGTCAGTGACAAAATAATAACTTCCCTCAAATGCGTTAAAGTAACAAGCCTTTTTTGAAAATATAAGGAGTAGAACGTACAGATATTTGTTTAAACATGTAGGGAGTAAAAGTAAAAAGTGGTCAGGAAAAAAAAAAACTACTCAAGTAAAGTACAGATACCTGAAAATTGTACTTAAGTACAGTAACAAAGTATTTGTAGGAGTCAAGGAGGCCATTTACATGGAAAGGGAAAGACCATCTCTGATATAGATAGGCTATGATATAGATAGGCCTGACTATTTTACATACCAAAATAATATGTATTTAATCTTCATGCCCAAATAGCAGAGCCTGCCCTACAATTAAACCAAACCAGTTACCTAATTTGTAGCATAGTGTTATATGTGTGTTGTCGTAAAAGATAAGATAACCAAAGCTTTATTGGAGATAAATAAATCTGCAGTGTCATGCTAGCTCTGTGACACTGCAGATTTGTAAGACCACAGTGGCGTGCTGCATCTTTAACCTTATTAAACTTTATGAAAAATATGATGGCCACCAGGATTACTTGTTAACCAATGTTTATTACTTATTAGCCAACCTTACCACCACAGAGCTCTCTGCTAATATACATGCTCACTTCATTTTTTTCAAATGGTGACGTTAAGGGGATTGCTTTGCCACTGTCTTTTTTTTTTCTTCTTGTTTTTAACATTTTATTTTATCATCTTGTGGTTAGATCTCATAAGCAATCAGTTGTAATACTTTAACCCCCCTGCTATGTTTGTTTCTCAGGTACAGCAATTAAGTAAGTTAAGCACAATTTTAGGCGTGTAAACAACCTTTTCATAGCTTTTGCTTTGTTCTTGAGATAAACCCATTAAATGTTGTAGAGAAATTGTAGGAAAATGGTGTGTCATTTCATGAAATGAAATAATTATCTGTTACTTATTGCTGTGCTGGATAAACAGTAGGTAAAAATATGTAATTAAGACAACGTCAGATTTCAAGATTGAAAGATAAAACAGGGAAGGGGTTTAAGGAGATGCAGTTAGAATCATAAGTATTTTGACAACAGCAGATTTTTTGAAAATAAATTGTATGATTTGTTCCCTGCGCCTTTGGGTCGGGGAACGGCCCTGACTGTCGTCTGTGCTTATGTGCCGAACGACGGTTCAGAGTACCTAGCCTTCTTGGAGTCCCTGGGCAGGGTGCATGAGGATACTCCACCTGGGAACTCTGTTGTCCTACTGGGGGACTATAATGCTCATGTGGGCAACGACAGTGAGAGCTGGAGGGGCATGATTAGGAGGAACAGCCTCCTGGATCTGAGCCCAAGTGGTGTTCTGTTGTTGGACTTCTGTGCAAACCACAGTTTGTCCATAATGAACATCATGTTCGAACATAAGGGTGTCCATAAGTGCACGTGGCACCAGGACGCTCTAGGCCGCAGGTTGATAATCGATTTTGTAATCATATCACCAGACCTACGGCCATATGTTCTGGACACTTGGGTAAAGAGAGGGGCTGAGCTGTCAACTGATCACCACCTGGTCTATGCCAGGGTGTCATTTCAAACACTGTTTTCACTCTGGCACGGGACAAAAACCATTAAGAATCCTACTCTAATAATACATCGTGTGGACCTCTTATAATACATCTTAAATCTTTTTAAAGCTTTTACAAAAAAATGCATTTGTATGAGCATGTAGATTTTATAAAGCCATTTAAATCCACTGTATGAAACATGAATGTTCTTGTGACGCATTATAGCCCTGATTTTAATAAAACGTGTAACCTAGATTTAAAACCCACTGTGCTGTTATTTTTGTCAAGGTTACTCCTTCTCCGTCACCTGACAATCCAGAGAATGTTCCTGCCTTAAGAAAGTATGACCTCTACTGGAAGTAGACAAGAACTGCAGGTTATCAGGACAAAAGCTGGCGTGTATTTTGATAACTGGGTGATCCAATTGGAGGTGGGGGGGTATGATGCTTGCATTTGAACCCTAAAAAAGAGAATGAGAAACTGTCTTTTAGTCAAATCAACTTCTAAGTTTCACATAAGAATCATCCACTGTGCAGTTGTGTTGTGTTATATATCCTTGAGTGGACCTCTCACTTACTGTATAAAACTGCTACAGTCTATTTATCTGAGACTGTAACAGCACGTAATACTACAGAGTCTCATTTAAGTGATAACTGTGCAGTAGCCAGTGTAGCAACCTGCACTTTGCAGCACTTGCTTCATGTGTGGCTTCTCACATCAAGCAGCTTCTCCTTTTAGTTCATATTTTATAATCAGAACACAATTCTAAACAATAAAGCACATTATTTACAAAGACCAATTACACAAGTGCATTGATGCCTCTCTCCTTTCCTATTCAGTTAAACACTCAAGCGCACACTTTCCTCTAATATATTTTTTATTCATTCTCCAAACATTTTGCAACCAACTGATATTCAAGACACTCATCTCACACATACATTCAAAGTGCAGACATTAGACAATGACATTTACACAGCACTGTCTATAGAAAATAGGCAACGTGAAGAGCAAAGGTGCTAAATATTGCACATCATGATCAGTTCGGGGAATCTTAACTTGTCAGACCACTCAGTTTGACTGGCAGATGAGCCTGGGTGGTTTTTGTGATAGCTGGTCCAAAACAAACAAACAAAAAAACCCAAATAGCCGAGCTATTACACACACGCACACACCCGCACTGACTTTGCCAAGTCTGCCAGTTTTTGTCATAGGACTGATGTTAATTTCCAACCCTGACTGAGTAAAAGGTAGATGCAACTCTGTTGGAAAAAAACCAAACAAACAAAAAAAACGAGGTAACAGTTGATAATGGCCAAACTGTACACATTCCAGGTGAATGTAGTGCATCCACAAATGCAAAGTTGGAAGAACTGATTGTTAATTTTCCAATTGTGATTGGATCTTTTCACCAAATTAAAGGAAAAAACAAAACAAAAAATAAGAACCCAAATGTGCAAAACCTGCAAATCTTGGTTTTGGATGAGAAATAGGTTTCTGTTGATGAGAGTAAAATAAAATATGGCCTAAATAGCTGCAGAATTGTTGTTTCACATTTTCACAAATGTGAATTCTAACATGTCTAATTTCTTCACTGCTCAAGAGAAAAGTACTCTTTTTAAACTAAGATTGGGCCATGCCTGAGTATAACAGATTGTGCATTCATAAAACACAAGTAAACATAAGGAACCTGGAAAGCTAGGTGATAGGGAGGTATCTGACTGATCTTAAGACTTATTACTATGCTATAATAATAATGTGAATGAGTTATTGCTTGGAAGTAGCCATTTATCGGGCTAGCTTAGATATTTGTTCATACAGGAATTTACATACAATTACAAAAGCCACACAAAACCACTCTGTTTCACCAAGTGATAAATTAGCTTTCAATTTCAAAGACCACAAAGAAAAAACCCCCAGAAGTGTCTCCAGCAGGTGGATGCTATCGACAGCACCCCCCTATCCAGCCTGTCTTAGGAGCAGTCAGTGAAGGTGGTCACCATGTTCCCCCTACGCTCCGTCACTGTCTTGCAGTGCTGCTTCCCTGAGTCCTGAAATGTGTTCTCAGTCCTGGAGCTGTGCGCGTGAAAGGAAAACATCTTCTCCAAGTCCTCAAACACATCATCAAATACTCCTCCGCCAAAGTTGCCCTGCTGAAACTGCCTCCTGTGCCCATTCATGGCCTCTCGATGAGCCTGGAAGTGGTTGTCAAAGTGTCTCTTGTGGTGGGAATTAGAGTGGGAGTGAAAGTGGTGTTGGTGTTGCTGTTGTTGACCAAAAGCGTCAAAGTCTTTGAAAATGTCATCAAAGTTGAAGTTGAAGGACTTGAAGTGCTGGTTAAAGTCGTAGCCTGCTCCTCCCTGGCCCTCCCCTGATGAAGCACTATGTCCAAACTGGTCATACTCTTGCCTCTTCTTATCATCCGATAAGGTTTCATATGCTGGAGAACACAAATACATATATAAGCTTAAATGCATTAGAAAATGGGTTACAAGAAGCACAGAATTGGGCGTGTAACCTGTTGGCTGTTACCATGGTGTGCAATTATGTCAACAAACAAGGAAAGGTGTGACTGTTGGGGAGGATCCTCCCTTTTAAGTCCACTCTAACGTCAGAAGCCTTAAAAACAAACTTTTAAGTGGCAAATACTTTGCTTTTGGGTCTTTAGAACAACTGTATGATGAATTTCCCCAACAATACAGGCTGACACAATGTGTAACTTACCCTCTGCTATTTCTCTGAACTTCGCTTCCGCGTCTGGGTCCTTGTTTCGGTCAGGATGGTATTTCAGGGCCAGCTTGTGGAAGGCCTTCTTTATCTGCCGCTCGGTAGCATCTCTCGGCACCCCCAGTATGTCGTAGTAGTCCCTTTTGGCCAGAATGAACTCTGAGATGAGCAGAATATGCACTGCTAGCAGCAACGTCGACTGCGCTGTGGCCATACTTGTGGTTTAGACACCTTTTCGTCTGTGAGAACAGCATTTAGATAACTGTGTTAAAAACGTTTCACACAATTCTGAACACAGGAAGCCTTAAAAACTGTAAAATTGTTACCGTTTTGTCAAATAATACAAGCAGTTATTAACTTTCGAGCTAGTCTGAGGACAGAAGGCGTCGCAAACAAGAAAAATTACAACAACTTTTACTGGAAAAGGGGAGAAACTAGTTTGACATTTTAGAAGCTTGTAAATTATACCCTATAAAGAGCCACCGGCGGCAGCTAAGAGCGTCTTGAAACTGAGAGCTTACCTGTAGACGAAGTAACAAACAGCCCGGGGACACTGGTGTTAATCGCCGGAGGTTCCAGCTCAGCTGATGTGAAACGAAAGCTAGCAGTTGTTGACTAGCTACATTCCTGAGCCGTAACACCACGACTCGCAACGCCATTGGTGGGTTTCGGAACACAGTGATTCAAACTGTTGTGATTGGTGGAAAATGTGCGCACGTGGAAGAGTTAAGGCCGGGGCGGAACGTTGTTGATAGGCAAATCAAGAAAATAATCTGCTCATCTTTTCCGCCTTCGCGTTTCTATTTAATTTTGACGTCATCGATTTACCAGAATTAGAATACTTAAATAATCCGAGGGGTGAC
>VOQK01004268.1:9224-19658 GCA_015052645.1 Benitochromis conjunctus | reverse complement strand
TTGAAGAATAATAATGACGCTGCTAGACTCAACCGCAATTCAGTCTGGCCGCGTCATTTCAGTGACGTGTAAGGGCTATAAAATCTGTCCAGTGCACACCAGCAGCAGCGTCACTCCTGAAAATAAGCTGGCCAAACAATTATCCTATCATACAATAGGAAGATAATTAATAAAATACAGATCTTATATTTTTAAAATAATCTTATAAACTGTAAGATAATTTAATAAATGCATATAAATAAATAAACGCACAAGCAACTACATTTTTAACCTCAGATGAGAAGTGTGCAAAATTCAGTTCAATCCATTCATCCATCCTCTTCCACTTAACCTTAACAGGGTTTCGGGTGGGTGGAGCCTATCCCAGCTGTCATACAGCGACAGTACACCCTGGACAGGTCAAATTGGCGACCAGACAACCATCTGTACTCACATTCACACCTATTTAATTAAACTTAATTCGATTTACATGATGCTACATCACAACAACAGTCAGCTCAAAGGGCTTAAATGCAAGAACGCAAACAGAGTTTACTGATGCTGCTGGTGTTGACTGACACATTTAGTATGGCTGTGACTCAGGAAGTTGAGCGGGGCATCTACTGATCGGAGGGTTGGTGGTTTGATCCCTAGTTTCTCCAGTCTGCATACCAAAGTATCTCTGGGCAAGATACTGAACCCCGAGTTGCTTCAGATGCATTCGTTGGAGTGTGAATGTTAGATAGAAAGCATTTAGATGCAGAAAAAAATTACTTGAGAGAGAATAGGTTATGAAATGTCGTTTAAAGCACTTTGTGTGCTTAGGTAAAAAAACGCTGCAGTCCATTTGACCATTTACATTTGTTACATTATATGGTTCACAAATAAAGCAAACCATAAAGACTGAAACAAGATGATCTCATATTCATAAACCCGTAATTTCCCCCAGTTTAGTTTTATTGCTCAAACTGATAAAATAAAATAAAAATAAAAAAAGCAAAACAGAAGCATAATTGAACAGAAGGCCGGAGAAGGTGTGATTTTGTGAGACTGTCACATACAGCTGTGGCTATTTATAGCTTCAATATTATCAATGACTCATGACATGTAACACTCTATGATTGTCAGCCTAAACTATGTTTTGTTTTTTTTCTTCTTTCATAATTCAAGTGTAAAATAACAATCAGACATAAAACATGGCTGTACAAATTTATTAGCCAAACAAATGAATGTCTATGCATTTGCTTTGCACTGACATGTTTATAGGGACATTTCAAAGCTACCAACATGGCTCTACATGAAAGTTGTCGCCTCTGGTGTGAAAAAGATGTTGAAGCGATCCCTAGTTTCTACAGAGAATGATAGCGCCGACATCAACAGAACACAAAACCTCGATAATTTAAGTTTTAAAAGCTATGAGAAGGAAACAAGGATACAGGACGTCTGGAGAGTGTTGCATTATAGGGCACGGTAAACAAGCTGTCCTTCAACAGAAGCACCAATATATGCTTTAAAAGGGATAGGGATGCGAAATGAAGTGCACTCGAGAGGTTGTATTAGCCTGAAAAGGTGATACTAATTGGAAATTTTCTACAGACCATCACGGTTGTGTCATGCCCATGAAATCTCATATCATGCATGTCCTTCAGATATCCAAGCTATTGCCAGTACTGAGCAAGTACTAATGTGAGCACATCATTATTATAGTGCTTTACATTAGCTAATTTACCATCCCAATAGGCGTAAATTTTATAGTGTGATTGTGAGCTTACATTAACTAATGTACATGATGCATTCAGTACATTTTAATCCTATCTTGGAGATAGGAAATGCATCTATCATTATTTTTAATTTCTGTGTAAAGTCATTAGACTGAACTGAGTTCTAAAGTGAAATACTTTAATCGAGACACACGAAGACATAATGCAGTCTCGTTGCTCAAATCAGAGCCCAAAACATAATTTATACAGAGCTTAGTTAGGTTTAAAAAAAAACTACTTGATAAGGTCACGGCATTAAAACTACCGGTCTATGTGTAAAAAGATCATGGCTTGGTTTAAAATACAACTGTTTCTTTTTCTTTTAAGGACTATTTTATTTGTTGAGATGAGCACACATTCCAGCCTTATCTGGATAACTTGAATACTGCTGGCATGAAGTACACTTCCTACTGAAATCATTATTTGTGTTCATGCGGACACAAAGATAAAAACAAGATTAACAATTTATGACCATAAACTCAAACAGATTATTTTTTTTGTGACATTTTTCTGCGACACTGAGCTGGAGGACAACACAGTTTGTTACCATAACTTCAATAAAAGCAAGACGTGTTAAACTGAACGTGAGAGTAGTACAAGTGAGTAACGGAGTGAGTGAAGCTGACAGGGAAATCCTCTGAACTTTTCATATTACGAAAGAGACATGCCACCAGCACTACGAGCACTGTTCTTCACATTGGTGCATCATACGTATTTAGTATTATAATAGGTTTCTCGCTCATTTAAAAAATTAAAAAAAAGCTGTAATATATATTATTTGGTGAACATCTAGGCGGCACCTTCTGTTATATTTATATGACTTTCTATGGGCATATTTTGTCAGTGTTACAGAACCAGAAAAGTATTTAGTTTTATGTCATTGTGGCACAGTCTCTTTTAAATCTTAATATATTTGTAGCTCCCCATATAAGCATCTTTATCTGGTGTGCAAATACATAATATTCCAGGATGTGCTGGCGACCTCACTGGTGTAAGGGCTTGTGTGATACAATCACATTGTCTCGGGTTATGTAATACAAATTTCCTCATGTTCAGTAGACATTAGGACTCAGAGTTGTTATCAGCGGGACCATAAGATGTTACCAGTGCATCTAGTCAGTCCATTAGGGTAAACTGCCTGAGTAATTACATGAATATGTGCATAATCTGCTCTCCAGACATATCCAGTAAATAAGCTGAAGACTGTCAGGCCCCCACAGTTTACGGCCAACACGTCAAGTATAGTTTCGAACCAGGGACATGAGTGAAACATTTTCCATACACGCTGATAAACCTTGGGTGTAATTTTGGGTACATTTAGGTGTAGACAAGACAAAAGTTAAGCTGTGCTTTCCACTTTAAATATCATTTTGTCTTTAAAAAGAATAAATCTAGGCTGTTTTCATTTCCATCCTTACTGTGCATGCTAAAGAAGGAGACAAAGCATCTTTGGTGTCATTGAAATTTTTGCATACAGATTCAGTCCCTTTCTTTCTTTTCACATTGCAAATTTTCAGTAGTTCTCTGACGGTAACTTTTACAGCAAATGGCAGTTCATGCAAAGTACTTGCATTTCAATAAATCATCAAACCATTAAACAAAATTAATACAGTCACTGAGAGCCAACAGCGCTATATATTTATATAACAGAGAAAAATAACCTATAAATGGAGGGGAACCAAAACCCCTTGCACTGAAAAGCCTTACTAAAGTAATTAAATTTATCTTAAGGTAAGCTGCTGCAACAAATCAAACAGCATTACTCAGAGGCTTTTAAATTAAAATTAAATTTTGCTTTAAATCTTATTCATGCATGGTATCAACACCTGCTTATTCAATTCAGCATGTCACTGGCTCACTTCAATTTTCAATTATCTTAAACAACAGAATGACTCATTCATCAGGAAGTGACACTATAAATCATATCCCAGCTCTGAGGAAACTCTTTTTGTCTCAAGAAGAGAAGGGAGGTTTTACTTGATGAATTAAGAGGCATCTAATCAGTAGAGGCCATTGACTGAGCTATAAATCACTGTTTTGATTCAACACTGATCTTTCTAATAATAATAATAATAATAAATATAAATAAAACCAACTAACACTTTCACTATGGATAATCTGTAACACAATGTGTGTGGGACACATTTTGTTTTCTTAAAGGCAGAAAGGTGACTTAGGCTCAACATGGCTAAATTGCCAACACCCCGATAGTATTGATATTCTTAGTAGAATTAAAATGAACATTTTTATCCTTTTCAATCGTGACTACAAATTTTTGAGCACAAAATTTCATGGCATTATTCCAGTTAAAGAGGTTTTCCAAAGCGGGCAAAAGCAGTGGACTGAATGACTTATAATCCTTTCAGAATGAGGCTACGATTAAAGAAGAGTTCACAGTCATACGAGCACATACAAGGCTGCGCTAAAACGTATTAAACAAACTAAAACTTCAGTCACGTTGATGGTGTTACATGAAGTCAGTGGAGCTGCAGCAATGCGTCCTTTAATTACTTTTTAGTGTCTGACAGTTTTTACTGGCAACCACCTTCAACCTCACGGCAGTACCAGAAGAAAAGCTGGTGGATCGTCAAAGTTGTAAGGCTTCATCAGCTGCGATCCATAAATGCCTTTGTCAAACATAACTCCAAGCTATGATTGCTGAGCTATTACAGTTTAAACTGACAGATATTCATATATTTTAAAAGATGCACATCTATAAAAAGTCTTATCACTGAAAGAGCTTGCTAAGTGCCGCTTTGTACATTAACTGATTATATATTCTAATGTGCAGCATTCAGCTCCTCGACCAAGCCTGGCCTTTGGAAATAACAATGACATCAGAGTTTCTTGTTTAAAAACACTGGAAGAATCAATATCATAAAAAGCAGGGGAAAGACCTCCTGCTGAGAGTTATTTTTTTTCACCTGAAGCTGTAGCTGACAGTCTGACTGTGAGTGTGGTAAATCATCTGGTGTCTGCCTCACTCAGAGAAACTGCAAGGTGTCTGACGGAGATTGTTTTAGTTCAAAGCTGCAATGCGCTACGTTGTCAATCATACCTACAATGCAATACACTCACTGCAATAAGTAATTGCTGAGATTGATTTGGGGTGCCAACTGCAGTGTGTAGCCAGGGTACATGAATAAGTGAAAAAAAACATATGCATAGCTCAACAAAAAAAAGAAATAAGATTTTATAAGGAATTTTATCAAGAAACAACACCAAACCATTTGAGACTTCCAGGCAGTTTTCCAGAGGACAAAAACCTGCCTGCCTCCTACCACAGGAGGGTGTCTGCCATATAAGACTGTCCCCTTTTTCACCCTACAGTAAAATATGTGTAAACAGTGCAAGTGATGAAAGAAGTCAATCATGACTTTAAGATGCACAGAATTAGATGATCAAAAAGACGCAGCTGTTGTAATGAAAAAAGTGGGAAGTCAACATTACTGGTGAGCTGTAGCTTGTTATTCGGTCCAAAACTCTGAGCACCTAGAGTGATGAAAATTAATTCGCTGTCTAAGATAAAGACCGATTTAAATTAGCAAAGTGAAACGGTGATGGAAATTATGGATCCTATCCATTCAACAGCTCAATGAATATGGCTACAGAAAATAGTATGGCTGCAAACGTGTGTGGAGGTCAAAACCAAAATACAACTTTGTTTCTTCTAATCAACAAGCGGTATTAACAGCATTCATTCATACTTGTGCTCTCATCCATTGTAAGTAGCAGTGAATTCATGACACAGTAGTGAATATTTCATCAGTGTCACCAGAAATCCAAACAGGAAGTAATGCTAAAACACAATATTTAAGAAAAATAAACATACACACAGCCAGTGAAACAACCTTATGAATCATCTTGTGTGTCTTGTAGCTTTTCTGAATTCATGCTTCAACCAGCAACCTTTAACCACACACAGTGCTGTGTGTTAAGATGGAGCAGGTCATCCCTTTAAGCCACATACTCAGCCCCTGCCAGTGCAATGTCTCAACCCAGTGTGATCTACAGCAGAGTATCCATGTCCAGCAGTATTAGCGTAGCATCAGTGATATATAAGGGCCAAGCGGGGGCAGCCGGTGTGACGGTTTCAGTCAGGAACACATAAGAACACAGCAATAACAGCAGGGCTCTCTGACTGATTGGCTGGCTGACCCACTGCATTAAGTACTGATAGAAAAGTCATTCTGACTTTCAGTGACAGGTACTGACATAGAGATAACTGGACTGGTTGTCATACAAATGTGCTTAACAAATCATGAGGCAAAGGTGAACAGAACAATAGTATTTTTAATGATTATTATCCACCAAACAACGCTATTATTATTATATTATTATTATTTGCCCAATGATGTGAAATATAATGATAGGCAAAATGCTAGAGCCTGAATACAGCATCTGAGAGTCTCATTAGGCCTCAAAGAGTCTGTTTCTCAAAAGCAGACTACAAATGGTGAAATCAAAAAGTAAATAAGTATTATACATTCTTCCAGTAATTACCTATGGGTAAAACATCTGCATCTTCCTTCTGATTCTTTACAGACTGGTAAACAGATGAATGCACTCTGGATATACTCATGTCTTAATTATGATAGTGGAGAGAAGATGACAAATTTGTAGATTCCATGCAGAGCAGGATATGAATTAATGAGTACTTATGATTAACTTCATCCTATTTTTTAACGCCTGTCTGACTCCCACATTTTGGCTCCTACATTTTGCAAAGAAATCGAAACAAGAAATCAAACAAACAACGCATTTCTTGAAAGCACATTTAAAAGCACATTTCATTTTTTTCCCATCAGCCACTTCTACACTTCTTGCACATATTTCTATGCACTCTTCTCTCGTTGGTTTTCTCTCATGTTTAGCATTTTATAAACTAACGTGTGGCTACTATTATAGTTTGAAGCCCCCAGTGAGAGGCATAAGCTGAAGACCCTCCCATATCAGCCAACTGTTATCCCTATTAAATTAGGACCTCTAATAAGAAATTGAAATTTGTAGAAAAAAATAGATGTTCTAATGTCGAAATGACTAATGGTTCTTCAACTTAGGAACACTAAATGTTTCTTTTTAACTATCCATCAACTTTCTGCTGTCTATCTGGGTCTGGGTTGTGGAGGCAGCAGGCTAAGCAGAGATGTCATTCCTTCCCTCTCCCTGGCTACCTCAACTTGTTATTCCAGGTGGACACTAAGGCATTCCTAGGCCAGTACAGGGATGTAATCTGTCCATCTTGCCCCGGGTTCCCGGAGGCCCTTCTCCCTTTATGAGGCCTGAAACACCTTACCTAGGAGGCGTCCAAGAAGCTGGGGACCAACCTCAGCTGGTTCCTTTTAATGTGGAGCAGTAGCAGCTCTAGCCACACCCAGAATGACCAGGCTCATCACATTATCTCTGATAGAGAGTACCAGCCCCCAATGGAGAAAGCTCATTTCCACCACCTGTATCCATACTCGATTCTTTCGGCTACTACAAGCAGTTTGTGGCCATAAATAGATAGCTTCCCTCTCACTCACACTCAGCTCTCCCTTGACTACAGTGAACTAATGGAGCGTCCACATTACTGCTGACACTACAGCAACCTGTCAGTTGATCTTCCTCTCCCCTCACTTGTGAACAACAGCACAATATACTTAAACTGCTAAACTTGGGGCAGCAACTAATTTTTGATACAAAGTGGGCAATCCACCCTTTTCCAGGACCATAGTATTGAACATGGAGGTACTTAATTTCATTCCCACCACTGGCTGAAAATCACCCCACTGCAAGCTAAAGGCGATCGTCTGATGAAGCCAAAAGAATCACATCATTTGCAAAAAGCAGAAAAGTTGTTATTGTTTGTTTATTTTATATTGTGTTTTTTTTAATTGCTCTTCATTTTGTCATTGTTCTTTGTGTTTTATTCTATTGTTAAGTGTCCTTGGATGTCTTGAAAGACGCTTTTAACTAAAATGTAGTATTATTATTATTATTAAAAGGGTTCTGTGGTTACCAAAGCACAGATCCTCCACGTGGATGTGCCTAGAAATTCTGTCCATAAAATTTATGAACAGGATCTATGACAAATGACAGACGCTAACTGGGAATGGATCCATCTTAATGCCTGAAATACAGACCGAGGCAAACCAAAGAGACCCCACATTTACAACGTCCCCCACGAGTGAGGGAAGCAGTCAAATGCCGTCTCCAAAGGGATGGAGAAAGCATTTTGGTTTCCTTTCCCTGTACTCAGATGTTACCGAGGCAGCTGAGAAGTGTGAAGCTGGAGCACACCTTCTGGTCTCCATTCTTAAAAAGGGGAACTACTACCCAAATCTGCCAATCGAGAGCCACTGTCTCTGATTTCCATGCAATCCAGTGGATTGAGAAACTTGGGATGAATCTCATCCACCCAGGGCCTGGCCACTGAAGACCTTGTTAATAGCCTCAATGCCTCAGTCACAGTGATAGGCGAGTCACCCCTATTCTTCTCCTGACACTGCTTCCTTTAAGGAAGACATGGCAGTGAAGATTGAGGAGTTCCTCAAAATGACCCTTCCACTGCCTGACTATGTCCTCAGTTGAAGACAGCAGCTGTTTAAAAAATAAAATAGATTTTAAAAAAAAGTAAACGATCTCGTATGTCAACATTTAACGCCTAAACAACATTTTGTTATGGCACATGACTTGGCTTGATAACACTTTGCCTTGAAGAAGTGTTTCAGAATGCAATAGCATGACTCAACAGCTGAGTTAAAGATTATATATCATTACTAGCTTGGGATTATATATCAAGCTACAGAGGAGCTATTAATGCCCCTCTTTACAGACAAATAAAAATCAAAAGCTTCTTTTTATAAGGTCTTTCTAGGCTTGGCTATGAAATTTGTGTCACTTACACACTCTGAAGTCAAATGTGAATTGTTCCACTCAAAACCACAATATAATTTAGTAACATAAATATTACAGAGACCAAGGCCGTTTCTTAGTATGAAATGTTTTACACTATAACAGACAATTGAAGATTAATTGAAACATGCAGGTGGGTTTTTAGCCAAAGAAAAGGAAGCTAATGTAAGTAAATATTCTTCCCACATAAACACTTCCTGAATGAAATGTGTTTTAAAAAAAAAACAAAAAACAGATTCACTACACAAATGTATCTGTGCCACCTAAATCCAAAAAACCTCACCTGGAGACAAGATGTTCAACATGCATGCAAGCTAGTTGGCCTCTAAATGAACAAAGCAAGGACATATTTTATGATGCAAACTCAACTGCATGTAAAGTGAAACTACTGATCATACTGTCCTCTGGGTGATTTTTTAATTTTATTTTATTTTTTAAAGTTACTCAGACTTTTTCACTTTATATTCTGTGTTGATGAATATCTGGCATGCCAGCTGTGGTGCTGTGCAGTTCAACAGCCTAATATCTTTAGTCAAAATATTTTTGATAACCTTGGTTTAATAGTATATTATAATACTTTATGCAGCCGCCTGTTGCATAGTGATGCTTAAATGATCTTGAATTTTGAATCTTGGAAGTATTTGATATGTTGTTGGTACAAACTGTAGTCTTGAGGCTGCTGATCTGATCTTTGCTGCAGAACAGTCCGTACCGTCTCCATGTTCCTGCCATCTGTGGAGCCACACTTTTTTATGATATTATTAAACTGCATATATCTTGTACTATAGGACAGAGGTAAGAAATATAAGCCTTATAAAGGCTTTCAAAAAATAAACTCATTTTCTGCAAAAATAATCTACAGCATCAAAGTAGATATATATTGTATCATCCATCTGAATTAAAAATTGTAGAGCTACTTTAAAGGTAACTTGCTAGCTGAAATAAAGTCCCTGCTGACTTTCAATGATTACTGTTTCCTATATAACAACATTTCCTTCTACCAGAGGTAAAAAGGACATTATTTATATATGTATGGTCTATATTGCATGAAACTGGGAAAAAGTAATCATCTGTATAGTATTTTTAAATAAATAGTTATGCCTGTATTGATTTAAAAACACAGGAATGTCCAGTGGGTCTTCCAGGCCCATACAAGAGATAGTTTATCAGTTTAGAAATGATACAGTAAATGGTTTGCAAACATAGTGGGGAATTCTGAGTTAATAATACAAAAAGTGTAAATTATTTTCAGTGCTTCATAGTCCGATTCATAAAGATTGCAAGGGGCTCTTAAGCTGAAGTGTACATACTGTAGAAAGGGAAGATTCATTTACAGCTACTGTACAATGTCCAGTAAAAGGCCTGTTTTGCTCCTGTGTTCCTTCTTTGTCGTGTAATTTTAAAGTAATTTTTGTATAAAGGTTTTTTTTAAAAAGTGGATAAAGGTGAATGGCAGACATGCGATTCTGGTACAAAAAGAAAAACTGGAAGAACTTTTATTTCATTGTTAAAAATCTTCTAAAATTTTCTCTCCATTTTGTGGTAATTCACTCGGTTTCATTGTAAAGTATTATTATTTATTTTTTTTATACTCTGTACAGGTTCACCTGTTCATTTATCTGCTTCTTTCCTCCCAGCAAGATTAGAGTTGTGCCAGAGGCTGTGGGTACACCACCATCTGCCACAAACAGGTTGGCAGGACTAAGGGCATTTGTGTGTGTGTGTGTGTGTGTGTGTGTGTGTGTGTGTGTGTGTGTGTGTGTGTGTGTGTGTGTGTGTGTGTGTGGGTGACTGTGGG
>VOQK01004267.1:21065-33122 GCA_015052645.1 Benitochromis conjunctus | reverse complement strand
TTTCATTTTAACATTAGAGAAAGGTTAGGTAACAAGTATCTTCAGTTTGCCTGCAACTTTTGTACGCCTGTTTGGCATGATGTAACGGACCAAACTGCAGCTCAGTCAATGCCAATTACACACTGATATCAAATAATGTATGTAAATGGTGAGGCTAATGTTAGCAAAGGTGTGGTTAACACTGAGTACTGTATATGGGGTTTTTTTTAAGTCAAAAAGAAGATGTCAAAGATATTTTGCAGTTTAGAATATGACATGAATATGACATTCAGTTTTGAAGGATAGAGAAAGGCAATCACAGGACTGTGCGTCTTATTGCAAAAGGATCTGAGACACATGCTGTAAACACCACGAGATTCATGTTCTCGATTGCTAAGACGTAGAGCAGCTAAATGGACACCATGTGGCAGGCTGTAGAGTGCACTTCCTTGTGATACCGCTGAACTTCCTTGATCTTAAACTGCTGGCAAAAGGAGGCCATCCGTCAGGTTCCAGGAAAAAAGTGAAAGCAGATCGTAAAAGCCTGACTGAAAACAGACCTGACCAGCACATATGGACTCATAAAGAACCTGGCCCTGCACTGTAAACATTTCCCATTTTTAGGACGCTTAAGAGATGACAAGAACCAGACAGTGGCCACAGCCTGGTGTGCAGAGTAGAAAAGAGCTGAATTTGAATGAATTTGCCTTTTATCAGTCTCATCTGAGTGACTTGGCAACCTTTATATTGTGAATTCACACCAGTATGCCACATCACCTGATAAGAACATTAGGATGATTCCTCAAATGATGACAAAAGATGCTGTAGCTCAAAAAGATTTGATAAAATGTGCCCGTCTAGACAGTTTAACTGCAAATTCTCCAAGCGCATTGGTATAGCAGAGCCAGAAACAACTGCAATCTGCTGTTCTTCCCTCTTTTACTAGAAAAAACACACATTGTACATTTTATTTCCTTTCATTCCTGTAATAGTTATTACACAATACACTAGAAATGCTGTGATCAAATCTGTGGAGTCCTTTTGATGACCAAAAGAGCCAAATACAGCTCGGCGACATCAGTAACATTTTATCGTTGCCAGATTTTTCTTTTTTTTTTATGCTGGATTATTCAAAGACATGTTACCAGCCTGGTTTGGTATTTCCTGTGAAGACTGTGCTTCCATTCATATCCCAATCACTTTGATACCAGTCATCCTCTGTAGCCTTGATGACCTCACTTGAGAGTCCCCCCCCCCCTCCTCAAAATCACTCCAGATCAAAGAATGTGATGTTTGATCCTCTGATAATAGTGCAAAGCCTCAGAGTCTCAGATCAGGCCCAGACTTTGGATTCCACTCTCCTCTCTTGCCTTTGTTTGCAGCTTTTGAAAGAAAAGAAAAAATGCCGTATTGAATTAAAAAAAAGCATTTGGAAAAAAAGTACAAGAGAAATGCACAATAAGTCAAAAAGGGGGCGAGCACTTAGCGGAGTAATGATGCCAGTTAGCATTGCCGGTCTCCCAGTTCGTGTGACCTAGATAGAGAATGACATGAGCAAGCTGTGGTGACTGGAATTGCTTCCATTTGCTCATCACTGCAGCATTGCTAATACACTTCTACTAAGAGATAGGGTGAATCTGTCAAGCGCGACACGCAAATTTCTGTATATTTTATACCCCCCCCCCAAAAAAAACCTATCTGACGTTTTATGTGACATTTAAAGATGTGCTCCAGTGGTGGGGAAAAGTTGAAGTGGTAGTGCAAGTCTTTTTTTGTTGTTTTCCAGGTCTCCCTGTTCTGTGTGCAAACATTTTATTACATGCTAAATCCTCTAAATGAGGAACAATATGATTGGAGTGTAAAGATGTTCTGACAAGGACGCACATTCTTCAAATGCCTTCGAGAGGCTGTCCTCATCTCCCTGTTTACATATTCATGAGGAGCCACTGATATTTTGGTCTACAAGACCTTCATCAGCAGGAAGACATATTGAGACAATGACAAATTAGCACGTGTCCGCGATCGTGCACGTTGGGACACGCAGACACCCACTCCTGTCCCTACACTGAAGTCCACCAAAAAACCCCCCCAAAAAGCGAGGATGGTCCAAGGGCATCTTTTGGTCCCAGACGCTCCACAGTCTGACAAATCAGCCTCACTCTGCACTTTCTGCATAATTCCCTCTACTTCGGGCCTAAATGACCTGCGTGATCGCCATGAATATCAATGTCACGCATGTCCGTCTGAGTCAGTTCAGTTTGCTTTGATGCATGTCGCCGGCTCTGCCATTTTAAAAGCTCGGCCGGGCTCGAGGAGGAGGAGGAGGAGGAGGAAGCAGCAGCAGGATATTGCTGGCAGAGGCATTTATGTCACCTTAAAAATTGCAACGTATACGTCACTTTGAGGAATGTAACAGAAATTGGAGCACCCCTTTCAATCTTAAGCAACTTTGTCACCGTCCCCCTTCCTGGAAAAAATTAAATAAAGAATCATTATTTTGACCCCCTGTCCAATCAGAGGAGGAGTTATGTTTTAGCTGCATCGCCTCTGACAAACAAGCCAGAGTGAAAGATTAGGTTTTAAACACCAAAGCTGGATGCCATTTTCAGCTGCAGTTATGGAAATGTGAGTCCCTAAACTACTTTACTTTTAAACTTGGTCCATAAACTTTTCATCACTACTGTCCGGCAGAGCTGCGTGATACTGCAAATTTTGGTATTGATCCCATACAGAGCTAGTATTGCAGATACCAATACTTTTAATCTATGACTTATGGGATGAATCAATATCAATTTCCAAATTCTGAACACATTTTAATGACCACTAAAGCACTGATTTTCCACAATACTTTGTTAACACAACAAAATGTACCTTTCAGCCTTTCATGTACTTTAAAATTGGCTTTTTTGGAGACCTGGTATGTAACTGTGCCTCTCTCTAAAGCTCTTTGGGTCGACTTCTGTTTACTAAATGTGTTTCAGGCTATGAATAAAATAATATATTGCATGTATGAGGTATGTTTTTTTTTTATTTCAGAAAAAATACACAGTTTAACACAATTCATTGAATTACATACTGAACTTAGAGCATAAACAAAATATCATTTTGATAGCAGAACTGGTATTGGTATTTACATCAATCCACCCACCTCTACCATACCGACTGGTTAAAGATAATAAAATACAAAAGACACAGCAGCTAGCAATAATGTCCCGATACGCAGTGATTTCAGTGAGGCCAGTGTCTGTAGGGATACACTTTTAAATAAATTAAGTTTAGTAAGATTTTGATTTAGTAACTTAATCTCGTTCAAAGAGTCTGTCGTTAAAGATTTTTCTTTGACTACTTTGGAACAATAACTTCTTGTGCTGATACGTTTTTCATACATCTTGACTCTCAGAAGC
Source organism: Benitochromis conjunctus (assembly GCA_015052645.1). NCBI lineage: Eukaryota > Metazoa > Chordata > Actinopteri > Cichliformes > Cichlidae > Benitochromis > Benitochromis conjunctus. The sequence goes on along the minus strand of VOQK01004267.1, from coordinate 29,739 downwards.
TCCTCCTAAAATATTTACAGCCAAATTTAAGGTGAACTTGTCCAATTTTGGACCATAAACCACCATGTGGGTCCTTTTTGTCAATTTCACTTGGACTTATGTTGTTTTTTATTATTAACAACAGCAGTTGTCACAAAACATTGACAATTCAACACAGTTTATATAAAATTTAACAGGACTTTTAAGCTTCCATCAGTTCTGATGGTTGTCAAGAGCATCTTCACCTTTACCAGCTTTTCTAATTCTTCTATTCAGTATTTCATGGCGACTCGATCAAAATTCCATCTTTGATATAAATGTTGGAGATCATTATTTGTGGGGCATGTACGTTTAACTTGACATGTGAAGCAAACACAAATGGAAACTGGAACATTGCATTCACAGAAAATAAGTAAATTAATATAATATAAACAAATAGCAAAAGAAACAGGATTTATAATAAGTCTTTAAAAACAAAACAAAAAAAACCCAAATATTAATAACCTCTGTATATGTGACAAAGTTTCGTTCAGATTGGCCCACCTGTTAAGGAGGGGTTAAGATACATACAGACGTGTATGCATACATACGCTACAATCACTAGAGTGAAAACAGTTTAAAGGATGGTGTGATGTTCTCCAAAATGTGCTATGGATAAAGGGAAAAACTCAGCGTTTCCTGAGGAGGAAGTAGAATATGGAGAAAAAAAAGAGGCTTCAAAGAAAAAGAGGCACTTACAACCTTAAACTCAAACAAGCAAATATACCAAAAGCTCTGAGGCAAAGGTTCGACAAAGCACAAAAGGAAAGACAATCTCTCTCCAAAGGGAGGTGTAGAATACTGAGCTCAGGTCCACAACAACTCTCATACACACAGCTTGAATCCTGCCAAAACACCCCACCGGCACCAGGAGAGCCCTTTCTCTCAGCTTTTGACTCTGGGCTCAGGTGATTAGCAAGTGGAATCAGCTGTGCTCAATCATCTACCACATAGGAGAAAATAGCACACATACACGCACACACACACACACACACACACACACATACAGCATTACAGCACCTAAGAAGATTGCCAATTAATGACGGGTGTTTATTACGTCTTTTTTCTCTGTAGGCATTGAAGCAGAAGAGCTAATATTTTTTAAATATTTTTATAGTCATATTCAACTGTAGCCATGTAACATTAGTGACACTGTGCGAGAATTACTTACATCCTACTACATAAGTACTTACATTTATTTTTAGCTCTGGTAAAAGGTTTTTAGCGTCAAAGAGGAACAAAACAACAAATGCTAGCTTGCTAGCAAGCAACAGCAGACGTTTATTTTTACAAGGCACTGCAGGTGAAAACCACACGTTGTGGTGATTATGAATGTTAACTGGGCTTCTTCTTTGGAAAACATTTTTGTATCATTCGTGGTCAGTTGGACAAGTTGTAAATCCTTGTGTAATGCAGTAGCTAGCGCAGCAACAGAAATGACGTTAGCAACTCACCGAAAGGTATGTACTGCAATGAAACCTGTAAGAAAAACAATATAAATAAAAAGATAATAACTGTAACTTCACAGGAAACCTTTAATTGTGGAATATATTGTGAGTACCAAAGCATTTTGAAGGCCTTGGGATAACATTGTCATAATGAATGCCTAATAACGGAGGACACTGTTCCCATACAGAGACACTGATAAGAACCTTGATTTTCAAAGCAGTTGCAGATGTAGGGCTGAATTGGAAATATATTTAAGAAATAAAAAACAGTACTTGGATGCCTGCGTGGCTGTAGTTTATCAAACTAAATGTTCTTTTTATCATCATTACTGTGTGCAGTTATGTCACAGTGGGCTCCTGCTGTCATTTTGTGTCACTTTCTCTAATATGACACAGGCGACCACTGGTACTTATCCAGGACAAGTGCCCTTCAAATAAAATATCCTTCTGCCAGTTTTCAGCATGCAGAGCCGTCAGGCTCAGCTGCTACAGCATCTGACCTCTCAGACTGGCTGCTCTCCACCACACATTACGCTTGTATAATGAGGACTAAAAAAAAATACTGACTCAAGCTTTAAAGGTTAGATTTATAGTCGATCAGAACTGATGTCATGTCTGCGTCTCTTTTTTTAAACCCAATTGAAACCTCTTTGAAAAATGCTCCAGGAGCGCTTTATTTATTGATTGGTTTGTATGCGTATGTGCATGTGAGGAGCACAGTAATCGATGGAACATCTCCCAAACCATCCACAACCTGACATTTGAGGGCTACAAAAGCAAACGCGTAATTATTTGACGCAAATGGAAAAAAAAAAAAAAGAAAAGCACAGAAATATTTACAGCCGGAAGAAATTCCTTTTATATAATTCTCTGTTGACTAAATATCCGACTGGGATGATCCCTTCAGCTATTTTCAGTCTGTTCTTTTTCCTCTCTTAATATTACCCCAGACTTTCACATGACATAGTTAACTTAATTTGCTTCACCTTTGGATAAAAGAAAAAAAAAAAACCCTGTCGTTTCCAGTGTTTGTTCAATCTGACCACTTCAGGCCAAGCCAGTGTAGGCAGTCGCGTGTTCTGGGCTGCTGCTCTATTAATATAATTGCATGGATAATGTGCCTACAGTAAATTTGGACCTGTGTCTTTTGCTTTTTTTTCCTCTTTTAAAAAAAGAAATAATCAAAGGCCACTCATATGTCACGCTTCAGGACATCACATTTGGTAGGGGAACTTTATTTTTGTGCTAAGCCCTACTTGTTGGTACAAATAGCTTCTTTTGTGCTGATAACCAAGCCAACAAGCAGATGAAGCTGATGTTTCCTGATGCTAGGCTTTAGAGCTGGTATATCTGAAGTAGGACAGATGTGCATAGTGTGAGATAGACTGCAATACTTTTGAAGTCAGAAGTACAAAAAAAAACCTGACTGTGCACCAGTAGACTCTTCTGGGTCTTACTGTTTGCTTCACACTGTGTGCTGCAACTTTCCAAACTTGAGCTTTTCTGTCGCACCTTGATCATGCCACTTTTCGAGCACTAGTAAGATAGAGCCATCAATAATTGATTCAGCAGAACAAAATCTGTGGGCTCTTCAAGAAGTGGCTTATGTCTGCAGTCACTATTTTATTAGGCATTTGAAGACAAAAAAAGATGGTTTCAAACTCCAACACCGCTTGCCACTCTCTCTTCCTTTGAAGTTTAGGGGAAAAGAAAGATAATTTCAACTAAACTGACAGGTCCAAGCACAGCAGTTTATCTTTAAAAGATGTCACTTGCACAGCGCTGCATGGAATTCACAATGTAACCTCAAAATCTCCCGATGACTATTGTCTGAAACGGTTTTTCCAGTTCAGTACTGATTTACCACTTACAGCAACTCCGAACTTTTCTAGACTTTCAAAAATGGCGGTGCAATCCCATGCCAGCTCCTTCATACAAGGTCTAGGAGACGTCTGATTATACCCATTTTGGGAATGGAGCAGGTGATTGATGGGCATTGTGTCCTGTCTCCTGCTGTATCCAGGGAGCAGCATAGACATTATAAAGACTGAAGCCAGTGCCTTAAAGATGCTGTCTTTTAACTGGCCAGCAGATGGTGGTTGTGGTTGTATAGAAATCTATAAGAAAGTAGCCATTGGTTATTTTGTCATGTGACATCAGCAACCACTTCCTGATTACTTTATTGGATCAATCAGTAGTTTCAGATCAGATTGGAGAGAAAAAATTATAATTTTGCTAATTATGGTGGTTACTAGAGCCAAAGAGAGTTCTGCAGATTATCTAACTCCTAGATCAGTAGTCATTCACCAGTGTGGCTGTGGTTTTTAAAGTCAGATTGACCCCTTACCAAGATGGCAAGGGTGAAAACAACAGTTCACTAACTTCTGGGATAATATGACAGTTGCTTCCACTTTTTACAAAGTCAGTGGGTAGCATGCGTTCATACAACAAACGGACTCTTTCTAGCTCAGATAATGCATCTCATATCGACACGTTCCTGCTGTGTACTACATGTAAGAAAGGGCAGCTACGTCCCCAACCTGATTCCCCCGACATTGTCTGGAGTCCATTTGTGAAAACGTCTATGGAGATTTATCCAAGGGAAAAAGGCATCCATTTGCATTAATGGCAACCGTGTGCTTTATGAAATGCCCTATGACGAACAGTCGGACCTAATCCTTTATCTTCTCCCGAGGGGATCGCATTCATTTTACATGATTCATGTCCAAGAGGTAGATGCTGTGACAAGGAATCAGTCCAACTCTGTGGAAACAGGCATGTAGAAAATAAGATATAGTGGCACATGGCTGAAGCTTATTGCCACCGGGCTGTGAATTACACATGTAGAGGACAAAAGGACAAGTGAAGAAAAAGAGGTCCCGTGAAAGATGAGGACTGTTAAGGTTAGAAGGAGCGCAAGCAGAGAGGAAGTGGTTAAAAAAAAATGAAGAGAAAAATAAAAGAAGTGGGGAGAAGCCCATCGAACGTTCTCTGTTATTGGATGTGATTTTTTTTTCCTCTAAGGAGAAGAAGACTGAACGTCCCTCCTCATTACTGTAAAAGTGGGACAGCGGGGGGTGTATCCCCGATGACAGTGCAATCGCTGTCACATACTTGATCTTAGTTTATTAACTTAGCACGGCGAGACACTTCTCTGTGGACTGCAGGCAGTTAGTTGTGCTTTGGATGAAGTGAAGCATACTGCAAAAGACTTGGGGTCACTTGGTAATGCCAGAGGCAGAACCGGAGGGGAAGGGTTCAATGCGATGAGGAAAATGAGATTTTCCAAATGCTGAATATATTTATAATAACAACTAGAATCGCTCAGCAATCAGGTTATTGTCCAGTGAGAATATTCAGCATGTCCAGCATCCAGATTAGGAACCTAATTTTTTTTTTTTGACATTCTGTACATCAAAATGATTCAGTTTAGAAATATAACGTTTTGATCATAATCAGAATTTTTTTTTAATCAAGAAGGGAGTTGTCGCACTCGAACTGACATATGCATAATTAGAACGCAATCACAGCAGCTCTGTTAATTAAAGCAGACTGTGAGGTTAGATATAATAAGATGGGATTAGATGAAACTCTTTGTCCTCTGAGGACTTTCCCATAGCTCAATTAACTCTGCAAATAACCTGAATAAAATACGAGCGTATTGCAATATTCATTTTCTGCACGGTAAGGGATACTGTATGAATTATGCAACAAGAAAGAGGAGCGGCTCATATGCATGTATATGTTTACAGTGTGATTCACAGAGAAGAAGCTCCGTGGATGTAACCTGGCAAGGGTTTGGACTGCCATCTACCCGCCACCGCTCTCCAATTTGTTTCCTCCTCTCGCCGGGAGAGGAGAGCTCCTTTAACCTTCTCTGCCTGGAACCGAAATGAGAAATTTAGTAGCTCACCCTGGGAAGCGAGCTCATTAAAACATATTGGGCTTCAAATGCTACTTTTTTAGTATCCAGGCCATGAATATGCACTATTCAAAGATATCATCTGTCTCATTGCACTCGCAAAGAGCATCGGTTCTTAACTCTATGAGATATGACAACGCTAAAGATTTTCTTGTGTCAGTGTTGGGATCTTGAGGACATTTTGGATATTTGTGCACTTTTTTAATGGAGGAATGCTAATGCTGTCATGTAACATTACCTCAAGCAACAACCTCTTGGTTTCACTTGACACAGTTATCAAGATATCCTGAACTCGGGTTAAATATTTATTTATTCATTTTTGCTGCAAGATCTTTCCTGTTTTACCCTCAGATGTTATCGGCTGCATTGTTAGAAAGAAAGAAACCTCGTGTGTGCAGGGTTAATCATATAATCTTTAACTGCCTGTTGTCTCACATTCTCCCTCATGATGCAAACAAGCCGGTGGGGAAATAAATTGTTGCGGTCGTCTTTAAGAAAAATGCCAGATGCTGCCAGTCACTGCACTGTGACAGCAACGCCTTCGTGTACATTTTGTCCTGTTCACACGAATTAGCGTGCATAGTTTAATCACTTGGGGGATTGATTATGTGGCTGTCAGATGTCTTGAAGATTGACACTGCAATTCCAGTCTCTTAAACCCCTGTGAGGTCCTTTACCGAACAGTGGTTTGGAGGAAGGTTGTATATTTCCTTGCCTACACACGGGAGGGCAAACACAAAAGAGCTCCGCTCGCTGCAGCTTATTTGTCACCCTGATGATAATCTATAATAGCCAGGTTGCCTGCCTGTGTGGGCTGAACTCAGCTGGCTACAGCCTGGGGACTCTGGTTGCCATGCATTTTTGGCAAACAATCAGACAGAAAATAAGCAAAAAGAAAGCGAATGAGAGAGAGGAACTTGAGATTAGTCAAGATTTATACAGATGCAGGATAATTTCTGATGACATTGCTCTTACTAACACAGTTCCACATCATTATGTTTGTCTGCCGGCAGACTGTCAGCGTGGCACTGTGCCACAAATATTGACCGTCGGTTGTGCCTGTGGTTTGATTACTAAAATCTGTCGTCTGATTTGCCTACCAGCTTCTGGTGCTTTGAGTTAGCCCAGTAATTTTTTTAAGTGTATTATTTTTAATAAAAAGAAGAAGATGAGAGGCAAAATTTAAGTTACATAAAAATGCAAAATAAACAGTTTTAGGACCCAGTTCTAAGCTGGTATCACGCATCCTTTTCAATTAAACTTAATGGGTCACAGTTGGAATAAGGACTTTAAAAAAGCAATATTTTGGTAAGCTGGTCCCTGTTTACCTTGTATTTCTTGCTCTACTAGCATGCTAGCCTGGTATCCTTAAAGGGGACCGCTGCTGATTTTTGACATCAAAGTCTGTTTACAGGTCTTGGGGAAGAACTACTGCACATGTTATATAAAGTAAAATCTTACTGGCTCCAGGGGGATCTGTGTGAAGTCTAATAAACAAGCTTGAGCTCAAGATATGTTTGAAAATGAAATTAAAAAGAAAAGTGGTGTGAAATTAGTTTACCAGATCTAAGTAGTATTTCAAGGTAACATTACCTGGGACAAGCCAAGCAAATTCATTTCAGTCGTTTAGCTGTATTGTGAGTAATGTAGGAACATGCTAAATGAGGCCTCTAGAGTCTGAGCTGTAGCTCTTGGTTTTCTGCATTTTCTCTGAGCGTTGCCCAGTCTGACCTTGTAGTGGATTTCCTAGGACGCCCACTCCTGGGAACTGTGTTTAATGTCTTCCACTTGTGAATAATCTTTCTCACTGTGGAATGATGGACTTCAAAGTGTTTGGCCTTATAAACCTTCTGAGATTGATGAGCATAACAATTGCTTCTCAAAGTTCATTGGTGACTTTATTTCTTGGCCTTGTGTTAACACACACCTGAATGTTCCAGACCAGCAAACTGCCCAAACCACTTCTTTTATAGAGATGGTTACACTCGCTGACGATCAATTAATCTTAATTAAGTGGATTTGATTAGCAGTTCCTGTCTGCTGCCTACCCTCTTAATTCGTTTGGAAGCATGACTGTGACTATGACTGCATAGAGCCATGTGCAGATGTTCTTTTCACATGACTGTAGCTGACTTTTTGTTTTTTTAACAGAAGATTGTGGTTTCTTTAACTTGCAATTAGCCTTACACTAAGAAACTCCTAAAGCTAACCAGACCTGTGTGGGCTACCCTTCACTGCCCTTTAAACAAAGTTCTATTTGTCTAACCATAACAGTGCGGTACCATGAAACAGTAACACACTGTACAAGCAACTAGCAAGCCAAAAAAGAATGTTCCATTGTTTTCTAAACGTAGAGCTGTTCTCTTTTTCTTTGTAAGAGAATGCATTCGATCTATTTTAGGCCTCCAAGATACAACTGCTATTGTTTATAAGAACACTCCATGGGGTATCTTGGAGCTGAATGCTTAATACACCTCGGTGGCACCCTGTGGACCAGCCATTACAAACTCACACTGTGCAACGAAGCATTGTTCGAATCCACAGAGGTTTAAATGTAGTCAAGATCTCAAAGTTTCCAAAGATTCCCAAATATTCCAGACTGGTGTAGAAGGATCCACAAGAGCATTCCCACATTTCCACACACCGGACTGCCACCTCAACTCTTCCCACATTCAAGTCAACCTCTGGGTATTTATATCTATTATTAAGGCTTTGCTCTCTGCCAGATTGGTGCTTACACACCCATGCGTTAGTTTCCTGCTTCCTGATTGATATTCCGATGTCGAATTGTTCCCCTTCCTTTCTGTTACCTGCCTGGCTGCCATCTGTTGAGAGATTATTTTTTTTATCATCAATAGATCACCTGAATTGTTTCCTATCGGCCTGGTTTAGTCAGCACCAACTGTGACATTTCCGGTTGTACAAAAGACACAGTTTTAACAATGGAGTCTGAGGTTTGAATATTCCACTTAATGTAAAAATCATATAGCTTCAATCACAAGCTGGACCGAGCTGATATGGATGATTGCATGGGAAAAGATTTTTCCAGCTTTTTAGCTGGAATGTTAATTCTGCACTGTAATAGTCCAAGAAAACAACACACACTCATTTATTTGAAATCTTTACTGCATGGCATGCAGCAACATCATCGAAGCAATTAGTGCCAAGTACAATAGGTAACCTGTCAATCAGACATCCCCCGGTACATCTACATTGTTGATTTTTATTGAAGTTTGAGTAGGAGTTGCTCTTTTCTTTGTTCTTTTTTGTCGTGGCTTCTCATGCT